>JANHFQ010001595.1:69757-88669 GCA_032468035.1 Aparallactus werneri
CAAATTAACTAACTAACCCACGGTTGTGTTTTATATATATAGATTTTTATTGTTAATAATATATCTTTTCTGAGAAAAGATTACCAAACATTTAGATAATTAGAGCACATAGAAAAAATGATTTTGCTCTAGCTCAGTTCTATCAGCTTAAACAATTTTTTACTTTTCCTGTGCAAGAAAATAAGATACATTTTCATAAGAAAATTAAATTGGTCTGGATTAGCATTAATTTGGGATTTGATAAATTTGGAGTCTTACAGATTTGTTTTCAATATTTTGAAAACTAATTCAAACTGAAAATTATTTTAAAATTGTATTCATAACTCAAGACTTAAGCTTGTTAAATATAAGTTATATTTAAAAAATAATAAACTTGTATTAAAAGTATAAGTTATGCAAATGATATTACTTTCCTTTTGATGAGTTTCTATTTATTTTATTAACTTACACATGGTGACTATCATATGGTTTCTATCATGTAATATACACACTGTCATGTTTATGTGGAACTCAAAATTGCATGGTTAATAATAATACAGAACTACATCAAGTTCCTCGCTACTGCAATTTATCTACCAATGTTTCATACAGAAAGTATTAGTGATGGTTGTACTTGATGGTACAATGATGGTACAATGGGACTAGAATTTTAGACAGGGGTGGGTTTCTACCAATTTGGCCCGTTTCAGGCAAACTATTTGTTCCGATAGGCTACCGGTTTGTGAACTGGTAGCTAAACATGCACTGTGCATGCATTAGGCCCAAAAATCAGCTAATCAGCTGATTTTCAGGCTTAAGATGATGTGGCGCAGCACTTTAGACCCGAAAACCAGCTGATTTGGCTACTGGTTCAGCTAAATTTAGCTACCCATTCGCCTGAACTGGTAGCTAAATCAGCTGATTTTTGGGTCTAAGGTGACGTGCGCACAGTGTGCGTTTGGCGCGTACATCACCTTAGGCCTGAAAATCAGTTGATCATCTGATTTTCAGACTCAAAGTGATGCACGCGCAGCACGTTTGGCGTGCATGCACGCGCAAAGTCCCCACACCAAGTGAACCAGTTGTTAAACTGGAAGGAACCCACTCCTGGTTTTAGAGAAAATAAGTGAAATGTTACACAAAATATTTTAGATGTAGACTTCCCACAGTAGAACTCAACTTTTTTATAATAATCTTCTCCACCTTATAAGAAGGGCTTACATGAAGGTAGTATTTTTCTATGATTTCAGTTACAATGCTGCATTTTACATTAACTCTCTAGTCAATTTTTTACATCAACCAAACTGCAGAATTCAAGATTTTATCAATATTATCTCCCTTTGTTCTTGCTGCTTTTATTTGATGTGTGATCTGAAATCTTAACCAGGATGTTGTCAATTGAGGTAGCATAAGAATGGTTTTTATCTTACTGTACAAATTATTTATAGTGTTTTTGAGAATATTGACTCCTGGTGACCTCCTACAGTTTTCTTGGCAAGATTTGGCAATGTTGAGTTTTGGTGACATGTCCCTGCATTTTTCTTGGCAAGATTTCAGAAGTGGTTTGCCATTGCCTGCTTCCTAGGACTGGGTGAGAGAGACTGGCCCAAAATCACCTAGTTGGCTTCATGCTCAAGACAAGACTCTCATGTTTTTACACTGATGCTGTAACTGCCACACCAATCTGGCTGTTCCATCATTAAGCAACCCAACTGAAGAGTGTATTCAGAAGACATTCCCAAAATTTAGCATGCATGATTTGCTGGCAGGCATATTATATGACATAATTTGCCTGGAATTTTTCCCAGTTAAAGTATTTAACTTGTCCCTTCCCTGCACTGTCATTATCAGTGAGAATTTCAAGTTTGCCAGGGCCACACAGATTCTTGAAGGCAGTTACATGATCTCAGTTGTGACCCCGTTGAAACAGGAGACTTGGCTAAAATAAATAAACCTCTCCCCTACTTTCAGCACCGGATGATTTAAAGCTTCCGCCGAGCTACTTCGAATAGTGTCTGAATAAAACACGCGGTAGATATCTTGAGGTATTTTCTCTTGGACCAGGACCGGGAGGTTCCTGGAAGTCGCAGTGGGTGTTTGGGGAAGAGGGGTGGAGCCACGAAGCACAATGTTGGTACACACAGGAAAGCCTCTGCACGCTGCCGACGCGAATCCTTGCCCTTCCCTTCCATTGCTAGCTCGCTCTGACGTCGCCACGTGCTTCTCTCAAAAGCGAAGGCGTCAGTGCGCGTCCTCCAGAACTGAGCGAGGTGTTCCGCGAGTGGTTTCTTATCGCTCTAGTTCATCTGAGCGCTTCTCTCCTGAGGGCTGGGGCCTTTGTCTGATTTCATCAGAAATAACTAACTTATTGTTTTCTGCCGGCTTAACATATTACAATTCCATTTTTTAATATTATATTTAATTTTATTACTAATTGTTTTTCGTACCGGTCCTTCTGGCTGTCAGTATCTAAGGATTTTTTGCTTCCGTTTAAAGAGAAATCGACTGAAGAAAGAAGCTCCGGAACTTTGCAAGTTTTAAGCTTTGTAGAGTGAGGTAAAATATTCTGAGGTTTGGGGGAGAGGCTTGAAGAAGATATGAACAGTTGTCTGAGTGGGTTTGCTAGTGATATAATTAGCTGTGGACTGATTTTTTAAATGTAAGAATGTGTGAGACTTTAATATGTGAGCCGGATAGGGAGGAAGCATTGGGGGAGGGGAATCCATCAGCCGCCGCCAGCTCTACTGTATCACAGCAGGGCGTCCAGGGTCTCCCCTCCTCCGCTTTTTCAAACCGTCCCCACAAAAGACGCCGCTGGTAATGCAGTCTTGTGAGTGATTTGCATTGTTGTCCACATTTTCCGAAGTAGAATTCCCGGGAAGGAAGAATTCCCGAGGAGGAGAAATAAATAGCTGGAAACGGTCTGGAAAGTCCAAGAGATGGTTCGGGCGGCAGGCAGTTAACGTTAGAAAGGGACCGTGACAATCGGTTACTTAGATTGCATCATGTGAAGTTCCGGGCAAAAAGGACGGATGGGTGGAGTTCGTTCGCTTCCAAATCTGATTATGCAATCATGTCCCGAGTGTGTGTGTGTGTGTGTGTGTGTGTGTTGATAACCTTCCCTGATCTAAATCTACTTGCGGCGGATGTATTGTGTTTGCCAGTCTGGATGGAAACGGAGAAGAAGCGTGAAGGCTCTTTGCTTATCTGCTTGGCTGGGCAGAAAAGCCTCCGTTTGCCCTGACGTCTCACTGTATATCTTTTGTTTCCCCTCCCCCCTCCCCCCCAGCCACTCCATCTTTCCAGACAGTGTGTGCTCCCAGTGTTCTAGCTGGAGATATCTTTGTTCTCCTCCCAGTACTTTTCCTTCCCTCGCCCCTCTTCGCTTATCCCGCCCTTCTCTGCTGGTACTTTTCCACTCGCCTGGCTAAGTCAGCCGCGTTGAGCAGCAGCTTCGAAGCAGCGTCTCACGTGACCAGCTTCGGGAGACTACTGCAGTATTGACGTTTTCCCCTCACCTTCGCAGACGAGGCAGGACCCGCTGCCGCCAAGGACAAAAGATCACGAGGACCCCAGGCGACCCCTCCCAACACAAATAATTATTTGGCCTGATTGACCCGCTCCCTAAGAAGACATCCTGGATCCCAGCATGACCAAAGCTGAAATGGGCAAGCTGAACAGCTCTCGAGAGGAGGACAGCAGCAGCTACAGCTCTAACAGCAACGACTTCAGCTATCAGTACCCCACCAAATCAGCTGCGATGAAGAGGTCAGGGAGATTTCTCTGCCTTACTTTGAACCACAGTACAACATCCTCTTCAAATGCCTGTCCCAACTGACTGAACTGGGGAAAATAGGAGGGGGGGAGGGGAGAGTGAGTTCTGTTTTTAGAATTCCCCCACTAAAGGAAAATCTTTAAAAATGATCATATCACAAGCCAGGAGAAAGAAGAAAATGTTGCACATTGTGGACACACTCAGATTTTAACTCGGTTAAAAATAAGTGGAATTTTACAGTAGTATTTAAAGTTCCTCTTTCTCTTCCTTTCACAGCCATTACGTGGATATGGATCCAGAAAACCAAAACTTTTTACTTGAATCCAACCAAGGGAAGAAGAAATATGAAACTGAATATGTAAGCATATACCAATATATTTTTACAAAGTAAAATCAATTTTATTATAAAAAACCTCACAAGTAAGAGCAAATTGTGAACTTTCACCATTCTTATTTACAGCATCCAGGTACAACTTCCTTTGGAATGTCAGTATTTAACCTGAGCAATGCTATTATAGGCAGTGGCATCCTTGGACTTTCTTATGCCATGGCAAATACAGGAATTGCTCTCTTTGTGTAAGTATTAGAATGCAATAAAATCACAATATGTTATTTTAGGAAAATATTGTAGGTGCTTGCTTCAAGCCTAAAACGTTATTCTACTAAGTATATAAACACAAGCCATTTTAATCCCATTGGTGTTGCTAGAGGCAAGAATCGGTGAATAATTTATCTAGAAACACGATTGAACTCACAGTAAATTGTTTTAACAGAAAAATAATTCAGTTCAGACTAATAATTTAGAGACCCAGTAATTTCAATTGAAGAATACAGCTCATGTTTATGTTTACATTTCTCATATTGGAGCCAGTAGGATTTTAAACATTTAGGTTTGAATAGCTCATATATAGCTTTTCCCCTTTTTTGTGGGCAATGGAAGTTAAACAACATTTTGAAATTTTTTAATTTATACACTATAAAAATGAAATTGCACTCACTTTTAGAGTTTTAGTTATCGTTTGTTAAGTTGCCTTTTTTGTTTGCTGTGTCTTTACTCAAAAAATGATTTTTACATTAATATAAATATCACTGATAGTTTTCTCAAATAGTGGGGGAAATACTTCAATTTATCCATTTTAATTTATGGATTATAATGTTCTACAACTAAACTGGCTGATGACTTTGGGCCAATCGTTCTCAGCCCAGCCCACCTCACAGGGTTGTTATTGTGGTAAAAGAGCAGGAGGGAGGAGAATTAGGTATGTTCATCACCTTGAGTTATTTATAAAAATGGGAAACGAACTAGATTTGGATACTGTTTGCCATCCTACATTTTGCCTATATTTGAAATATTTACTTGGGAACAGGGTCCACTGAAGTTTAAATAACATGTCTGCTATACTGTTAAGTGCAAATAGCTTTGGTCCCTCAAATTCATCTTTAAATATAAATTCATTCAAAGTCTGTATGTAAGCTCATATTCAAAATGGCCCAATTTGCTTTAACTGCAGCTATTAATGTTTCTGAATTTCCCCTTTTCTCAGGTCCCTCAAAATGATTGATTCATTGATGGTCATGTGGGAATATCTCAACATGCAGTATGCTGGTAATGTTACTGTTGCCACCAAAACAAACTGAAGTGCAAAGCACATTTTGGTGTATGGCATTTATTTTTATTTTGCAAATTATTTTAAAATGTTCTTGCTAGAACATGAAAAAAAACTTAAGCAAGAATGTGCCATACAGGTTATTTTAAAAAAAGAACTGAGACAGATACAATAATTGTATTTTATTGTGCCATTTCATGCTCCAAAAATGTTTTGCAGTGGTTACAATGTAATCAGCATAATGCATGCTAGTTGGATTCTCTGACAGATAGAGTTTGACAACAAGCCCACTTAAGTCACACACATATAAACACACACACAAACACAGAGGTTTTTAGTAAATTTTATATCAGTGTAAGTATGTTAAAATAAACAATGAGTTCAGTGAGACTTGCAGACATAAAAAAATGTAAAAACTATGTAATTTTTTTTCTTAAATTGTTTATCTTTTATTTTGGAAATTATATGAAATATATTGTAAAGCAAGGACTAAAATTTAAAAAAGTAAATACCATTTTATTTTTTCTTGGAATAAATAAGCATTTCATACTATGAGTAGACGGTGTTGATCAGGTTATAAAATGACTCCATGCTGAATCTGAAGTGGCTTAAATCTTGAGAGAGAGATTTTTAACCAATTTATATACTGTATATACTCGAGTATAAGTCGATCCAAATATAAGTCGAGGCACCTGAATTCACTGATGAAAACTGGAAAAAGTTAGTGATTCTGTATAAGTCGGAGCATCAATTTAGACCTAAAAATCAGCTGTTTTAGTTCGAGTCGGCCATTTTGAAAAAAATTTAATTTAGTTTTTGTATATATTTTTTTTGCTGGGCTCTCCCACCCTTCAGCCTATAAGCTACCTTTATTCGCTCTGTTTGCAGCAGCACAGCTGTTTGCTGTTTTCTGGGAAAGCCCAGCAAAAAAATTTTTAAAATTAAAAAATTTAAATATTCAAAATGGCTGACCATAACTAAAACAGCTGATTTCTGGGTCTAAATTGATGCCCACACAGCTTGTTTGGCATGCACTGCACGGGAATCACTTTAGGTCCCCAAAAATCAGTTGATCCGAGTATAAGTCGAGGGTGGCTTTTTCAGCCCATTTTGAGGTCTGAAAAACTCAACTTATACTCGAGTATATACGGTAATACTATCCAACAGCCCACTAATGATGGTTTTAAGTTCATTATTAAGTGCAATTATAGCTCTGGGAAAAAATTTATTCAGAAAATGTGTGGTCCGAGTACTAATTGTGCTTGAATCTATCTTCATGTAAAAGTATATAATTATTTGCTAGTACAAGCTGAGAGCTTATGTCAGATGCCTTCTGTCAGATACCTAATGCTTTATATTAAAAGAAGATTTTTCCGCCCAACAGTAATGTAACCAAGCCTCATAATAGAGGATTACTCCATGTGCTAGAAGAGGCTGTTGGTGGAAGGATTATGGAGCACAAACCATAGATTACTGAGATTTCTAAACTGTATTGGCAGCTATCCCTGTTAAAGCCTTGTTCACTTGTCAAAAAGACTGCTCTTGTGATAAAAGAAAACAGCAGGGCCTTTGTATTCACACAAATGAGATGTAATGTAGTATTCTTCCAAAAGTGAGCTTGTTCTTTCCATACAGAATTGGTTAGGTCTGAACGCCAGACATGGCATAGCCTGGAGGTGATGAAATGGCCTGTAGCACTTCAGAATGCAGGATGGGGAAAACAAACAGAATTTTTTTCTCCATACATGAATCACTACAATGGAGAGCAGGTTGGGCCAGAATCTTTACTAATGAGCTGTGTTTTTACTTAAGGAGTGAAATAAAAACATTCCATTCATTTTCTGCTCCTCTAAAGTATTTCAGGCCTCTTGTCTGCTTCTTTATGCTCTATTTGCAGACTAAACTTTGGCTTGGCATCTAACCATGTTACTTATTTACATTTCTGCAGGGAAAACTTGCCTGGCCACTTCAAATTTAAGGAGTATTGTCCACAGGTTTTCCGCAACCTTCGTGAACGCTTCAACATTGATGATCAGGATTATCAAGTAAGTAAATGATGATGATGATGATGATGATGATACTTAGACTTAGATACCACTTCACAGTTCTTTCCAGCACTCTAAGCGGCTTATAGAGTCAGTATATTACCCCCAACAATCTGGGTCCTCATTTTACCGACCTCGGAAGGATGGAAGACTGAGTGAACCTTGAGCCTGGTGGGATTCAATCTCCCAAACTGCTGAACATGTCAGTAGAGGTAGTCTGCAGAGTTCAAGTACCTAAAAGACCTGAGGGTGCAGAGTTTTTCCACCTCTAGTCACATAGCTCTCCCTCCCCAATCCCCACCCTTTTGGGGGTGGGTTGCCTAATGCCTTTTTCCATAATGGCACATTGTGAGAGACTTACTATTCCTTCCTTGTAATAAAAGCAATAAAGACCATGTGGCCAGATGTTTTGTTCATCTAGTTAGAACTAGTTTTGTTTTATGTGGATTGGTTGATTTAGCTCTTATACATTTATTGACTTTACAGGTTTGAGACCAAAAAGTTAAAAAATCATATTTGAAATTAAACAAATTTTGTAATGTATTACAGGTATTCTCAACTTACAGTTAGTTTATTTAGTGACCATTTGAAGTGACTTATGACCATTGCAGCATCCTCTTGGGATCAAACCTCAGATGCTTTGCCACTGACTCATATTTATGACATCGGCAGTGTCCTGGAGTCATGTGATTACCTTTTGTAACCTTCTGAAAAGCAAAGTGAAAAGAGAAGCTAGATTCACTTTAAAACTGCATTACTAATGTAACACTTCATTTGACAATTGTTGCAAGAGAGGTCATAAAATGGGGCAAAACTCACTTAACAAATGTCGAGGTCTATCTGTACTATATATTCCTCTAGTAATTAAATTGAGAATTTGTAGTCTATGCTACTAGAGCATGCAGTTGCAATTCTTTTATAAGGTTACATTTGCTTCAGTTTAAGAGACTAGTTCAAATCTGTTCTCCTGAGCAAAACTAATATTAAAGTCACATTACTTTAATGTTAAACCAGTGAATTATTTTAATCAGTATTAGTGTCTGTGTTTTATTAGTAATCAGTAATATTTAATCAGTATTAGTGTCTGTGTTTCTAAATTTGCTTGTCTACATACATAATCCTTATTACTCTTGCAGATGCCATGATACTAGTTATTTTATCCATTTAGTAGAAAGTTCAGGGTAGCAGAGGGGTTAGGAGGCCCAGCTGAAATGTTGCCTTTGGCCTGAATTACTTGCAAGACATGCTTTACTCATGACATACACTTAGTTTATTCCCTCATCTGCTCTGTAAAAACGATGATGGTGACCTATCATATAATTTTAAGCGAAAGGTAGGGGAAATGATTATATGTGAAGCTCCTTGAACTCCTTCCAAAGCATCAAAATATTGATGTTGAAAAAAGGCCAGAAGTGCAATAGCTTAGAAATGGTACATTGCCACACAAGAGGTTGTATGCCTCCAATCCAGCATTTATATAACAGCTAAGGACCGATATCAGAATGGGTTAAAGAAAGATGTGGAAAAGGAAGCCCCAGGCCAGGTTTGCTTATAACTATGTTCTTAAACACACACACGCGCACACAAAATATTTGCGCAGCTGTCAGTATTTTGGAGGTATCCTTTGAAGCTGAAGCAGGCACAGCTATCTCTCCTTGTTGCCTTCTGGTAGAAAAGCGCACAAAGCCGGTCCTCATATTGTAATCTTACAAGCATGACTTGTAGTCTCACTCTTTCCGTTTCTTTTTCTGTTTTTTTCACCCCCTTTGTGACCTTTTGTTTTGGAAGCTGCCTGAACACCTGAGTAATTAGAATTCTAAGCAGGAAACAGATACGTTGTTTTTAATGTGCCTAACTTGTTTCATAGTTCTTAGTCAAGCTTCTCAGAATGAATCAAGGCTGGGTGAGAGCTGTCAAAAGATCCTTCATATGGTGCCTCACTGGGATCTGCTCTAAAAAGTGTTCCCCGCCTGAAGGTGGCTGCTTGAAGGAGCATTGTCAAAAGGACTTTAGGAGGATTCTGAGACCTTGCTTAGGTGAAGCATCTTCTACTAATCTGCACCTGGAAGATCAGCAGTTTCCACAGTTCTCTTGTAAATTTCCTTGCTTTGTTCATTCTTTTTTATAGGTCTCCCTGACACGTAGCCCACCAACCTATGAGACTGAGGGTGGGGGTCGCTTTCTCCTGTCCTATGACAGGACAGTGGTCATAAAAGAGATAACCAGTGAGGATGTAGCTGATGTGCATAGCCTTCTATCACATTATCATCAGGTAAGACAAATTACAGACATAATGGCTTCAGGGGGATTATAGCTAGATGAAAGTTTCTTTGACTTGAATCCAAAGATTGCTAAACTGGAAGATTATTACAGAAGGCAAGTTTCTCTTTTGATCTTCTCTTTTCCTGCAATATACATGGCTTAAATAGACTTCACCCTCCAAAAAAATTGCTAACAAGGATCAGGTTGGGGCAACAGGATCTAGGTAAAAAGATAAAATCTCTCTTGTCCAGTCTGGCTTTACAGGGCAAACATCAAGAATAAAAACCCTAGATGATTACAGTATTTTTCAGACCATAAGACACACATTAGTTTTTGGAGAGGAAAACAAGAAAAAAAAATCTGCCTCTGCCTACCAGCATCTAATCCTACCAGAATAATCTAGACAGGCTGCTCTCATAACCATTTGCTTTCCTTGCATGTTGAGAAAAGCTAGAGAGAGAGAGACTTGCTCGTAATTTTGCATATCAACCATCCAATTGTGACAGCTTATTAGCACAGTTACAAAATGTCATACATAAGCATAAGAGACATAAGATTAAAAACGTACATACCATATGAAATATAACTACTGGCAAATAAGTACGGTAATAGTATGGCTCTGGGAAGTCTTGAAGGTGACCAACCAAGCTTGCCAAGAGAAAGAAAGAAAAAGAGAGAAGAGACAAGAAGGGAAGGGAAGGGGAGAGGAGGAGAGGAGAGGAGAGGAAAGGAGAGAGGAGAGAGGAGAGAGGAGAGGAGAGGAGAGGAGAGGAGCCAGTCTTGGTCCAAATTTTCTCCTATGTTTCAATCACTTTTCAAAAAATTTTATTTGGAGAGAGAAAATTTCTCCTTCCACTTTCCCTTTTCTCCCTTTATGATCCACAAGATACACAAAAAATCAGCAGAATAAGATTAAAGGAGGAAAAATGCAAAGTGAGATGCAGCTGCAAAACCCCCAATTTTAGGCATCATCAACAGAAAGAGGCATTTTTAAAGAAAGGGCAAAGGAGCCCAATGGGGGGCAGCCCTTTGCTCCCCATACAGTAACTGCCAGAATTCCCTAAGGGAAGAGCTTCTCCCTCCATTGAAGATGACAGACACTGAATCCCCCCTTCAGAGCAGAAAGGACAGAAGAGGTTTTAGTGGATCTCCTGATCTCTCTCGAGGACTGTTCCTGGGGGGAGGCTTTGGGGGGAATCGGAAGGAAACCATCCCCAGACCAGACTCTGCCTATAGCTGGCTGGCCTCCTCCCCTGCAGCAGGAACCGGCCACTCCGGGGAAAAGAGGTGGAGAGGGGTCCAACTACCTGATGGCAGCTTCTGCCCAGGATGGGGGCGGCAGGGAGGGTGGAAAGGATCCAGAGGGGATCTTGGGAAAAGGGAAAGTGAGGATAGTTGGTGGCTGAGGAGATCAGATAGATCCCAGTGTAGGTGGTACTTTTTCATTCTATCAGTCCAATTTTGCAAAAAAAATTCATTTGATCACTAACGACGGATCAAACATTATTCAGTGACTATTCCAGCTCAACGGGATCTAATCACAGATCCACTGAGGTGCAAGGAGACCAAACCTTTTTGCCCTGGGCAGGGTAGAGCCCTTCTTTTAAGAATCCCTGAAAAAATAGTTGGCCTTTGCTAGTTGTACCCATTCAGATACGGAGAAACTGCTTTTCATCACATTGCAACTTCCCCCCCTCAGACTCACCAACAGAGCTGAACCAACAGGGCTTGTCCCTTCCTCCCGCATTACAAATGCACAAGGGGGGAAACACCCTCACTGTGGGAAGAGGCCTCATTATGGTGGAAACAATACTGTCCCTCCATGCACCTGTCGGCTTGGGAAGCACCACAGTCCTCTTTCATGGGTAGCGCCGCCTCCGTGTGTAAATGGTGTGTATGTGGGGAAAGAATGCCACTTTCCTGCATCATTAATGATGTCCTGGGCTGCTGCCAAGTGGCCGAAGCCAGTCTTTTTCCTCTCCGATCTGCCCCTCTCCAAAGTTACTCCTGCAGTGGTGAGCCTGGACTGGCAGGAGTTTTTCCGCCTTCACACGCCCCATTTTTTGCCAATCTGCCTGGATACATCTTGTGTTTTTGGGTGATTCCAGGTGGATTGGAAAAAAATGGGGCATGCAGAAATATAAAACACTCCAGCAAGCCCAAGATTGCCAGTTCTCCACCCAAAGCCGCCTCTGAAAACAGCTCCTGCCATGCCTCTGCCCCAATCTTGGGCGCCTTGCAACTAGACTGCTTCCCCCATCTCTGGCTGAAGAGAGCACCAACAAGCCTGGCTTCTGTTCATCATGCGCCCCACCTCTGATCCCCATTGTGTTTTCAGGCAATTTCAAGTAGTGGGGGTCGGCAGCGGGGCATGCAACGCACAGAGACCAGGACTGTTGGTGCTCTCTCTGGCCGGGGGTGGGGGGAAGCAGTCCAGTTGGAAGGCACTGAAGATTGGGGCAGAGGCACAGCTGGAGCCATTTTTAGAGGCAGCTTTGGGTGGAGGACTGGCGATCCTGGGTGTTTTCCGTCTCTGCATGCCCGTTTTTTTGCCGATCTGTTTTGTTTTTGCTGATCCGCCTGGATGCACATTGTGTTTTTGAGGGATTACAGGTGGATCAGCAAAAAAACAGATCGGCAAAAAACGGGGTGTGCAGAGATGAAAAACGCCCAGGATCACCAGTCCTCCACCCAAAGCTGCCTCTAAAAATGGCTCCACCTGCGCCTCTGTCCCAATCTTCGGCGCCTTCCAACTGGACTGCTTCCTCCAACCCTGGCCAGAGAGAGCACCAACAGTTCTGGTCTCTGTGCGTTGCATGCCCTGCTGCTGACCCCTGCTGCTTGGAATTGCCTGAAAACATAACGGGGATTGGAGGGGGGGTGCAATGAACAGAAGTCAGGCTTGTTGGTGCTCTCTTTGGCCAGGGGTGGGGGAAGCAGTCCAGTTACAAGGCGCCGAAGATTGGGGTGAAGGCGTGGGCAGAGGTGCAGTGCCGGCTTTTGGAAGGCCAAGAATGTAAGGGTGGGGGTCACTGGGTGGAAAGGTGGGCGGGGCTTTGGCAACATTCGGTTTATAAGATGCACCCAAATTTTCACCCCCTTTTAGGGGAAGAAAAAGTGTGTCTTATAGTCCGAAAAATATGGTACATTAGCCCAGGTCTTACCTGGACCAACAATCCCTAATGGAATGAGAGCTATAGAAGAGAGAAAGAGAAGCCCGGGGATAGAGCTTTCATGTTTAGTCACCTAAGCTTTTTGGATTTTTCAGCTTAAAAATGTACTGGAAGGCAGCTTGTTCTGTGGGAAGGACAGTGCCAGAAACCTCAGAAAACAGTGCCAAGAAACTCAAGCCAGCACTTCCCCCATTAGGAAAACCAAGAATTTCACCAGCTGATAGAAAACTCAGAGCAGGAGCCAGAGAGAATAGCAACAGTTTAGTAGAACCATTAAGATAAGGAGAATCAGGCTTAAAAATAACTCACCAAGTGTGAGATTCGAAGGTATGACCAAATTCTCACTTAGAGATGAAACAAAAAATTAAGGATTAACAAAAGGAATTTTTTTAATTGGTTCTTTTTGCAAAACGGGTCCCTCTGTCCTTCCCCAACATGGTTTAGGATCAGAGAGGCACAGATTCAAAGTTGCATGATATTTTATACAGTCCTACACAATGCACGTCCGCCTAAGTCTCACCCTTTCTATGACAGTTTCCTTTGGTCACTTCTTTGGCTTCTTCCTCTTCCTCCTTCCTGAGTGACTCTGGGATTGCAGCCCCTTCATTAATCTTATCATTAAACTCCTAACCTGCCCTCTGTTCCTGCCCATAGTTTCCTCAGGATATTAAAGACATTTGCTTATTCATGCACAAGGTCAGTTATCATTTCCCCTTGTCCTTCTGATGTTTTCCCTTTTTTTTACATTAAGTGGATGTTATGTGTAGGCATCATTTCTGCTGAATGACAAAGCTTGGTGTTTCTATTAACTTCCTCATGTCCTTTTATGGACCTATTCCCTCTTCTTTACATCAAACCTTATATCAATACTGAAAATATACAATACTATATTAAACTCACAAAATATATAAAAGATTAACTTTACTTTACTTCTCTCAAAGGCATTAACCCATTAAATCACAGGATCCAGGGCAATATAGGCACCCAAATAAACCCATCAATTTGCAGGAGTTTCAAAGAGTAATAATTAAGCCTAAAAAAGGCTCAGATTAACACTTCCAATCTACTTGCAACCCAGTTGTGTCACACCAGTTTTTTGCCTTCCTTCATTAAAGAATCCCACTAGTGTGGTAAATTTTTAAGAGAGTGGGGGGTGGTCCAACAAAATGGGGAGAAACAAAAAAGAACATCTACAAAGTTAGATCAAGAAGAATGAATTTCATAG
This sequence comes from Aparallactus werneri, assembly GCA_032468035.1. Classification (NCBI taxonomy): domain Eukaryota; kingdom Metazoa; phylum Chordata; class Lepidosauria; order Squamata; family Lamprophiidae; genus Aparallactus; species Aparallactus werneri. The sequence continues at coordinate 83,824 of JANHFQ010001595.1, forward strand.
GTATAGAGCAATACTGAATTATTTTTCTGAAATTTATTCCTCAGTTCAAAAAACAGGAATATGAATTAGGTTCAGTATTAGGCTCAGCTTGTACTCAAGTCAAGTAGTGAAAGGAGTTAGTGCTGTCATGGTTAGAAACAATGGTAAAGCAACATATAGATTTAAAACCAGAAATATTTTGTTTGATATTTTAAAGGGAATACAATTCATATTTAATTTTACACATTAAATTGTGTACACTAGAATTGTTCGCACAACAGTGGAAAAACAAAGATCCCCATAGATGAAAATGTAATAAAAATATTAGAATGTGCAGAAATGAATAGATTAACACTTAAAATTAAGGAGAACTTTGTTCTTCCTCCTCTCAGACAAGATTACCCAACAGGACAGGAAAGACAAAGTTTTCAGGAATAAAAACCATCATGGGCAGGCATGTTTTACACAAAATCTCAGTCACACAGCCACAAAAACCCCCCAACATATAATAGCAACACAGAATTTGCTTGCAAGCAAACTTACAAAATTACATAACAACACAATCACAGAAACACACAAAAGTTTCACGACCACAAATTTCAAAATAAAAAGAGCAATTTATCCAAAATCAGGGGAAGGCAAGGCAGGCAGGCAGAATCAGGAGTTCCTTCCACACAGACAGAACTTTCTGCTATATAGAAGCTTCAGTTCAGGCACTCTGGAAAGCAACAGCCCAGTTGGGAACCAAATGGCAGCCCAGCTTCCATTTACTTATAAATAGTCTGCCTGAAGATGGGCTAAATTGCAGAGTTGGGAGACCCAGTCGCGCTTGGTGAGGTCCTTTTAAATAAACAGGGAGAGAAGCTGGAGGGGGGGAGGCATCTGGTATTAGTTTTACTTGAGGAGCAAACGTGGTGGTGGGCAGTTTTTTCTCTTCCTCAGATTCCATCTTGCCACTCATCCCCCCCCCCAGAAAGCCCTTCCAAAATAGTAGCCAAGCGGGTTTACTCTGGAGTAAACAGAGGAGAGCTTGCTCGATCTCTTAACTTGTTGGGGCAGGGCAGCCTAGCAACAAGTCTCATACTTTTCTTGAGGCAGTTTAAACCTGGGGGTGAGATCCTACCTCACGAGGTGAAAAAGAGGCTGATTGTATCACTTAAAAAACAATAAAACTCGGAATACAATTAGCCCACAAGTCATGGGAAAAGCCAGCCTACTTTCTTCCACAGCCATAAATAACTAAACATAAGAATTAAAATGCCCTTTAATAAAGGAAACTTTCTGTTTCCCAAAGTTCTTGTTTGCTGCCCCTGGCACCTGGTGGTCTCCGGAGCACATGGCTGGTTTGTTGTGATCCCAAGTGAGCAGCGGCAGCTACCACCTGACCCCCATCCCGGGAGACTGCAAACGGGCGGCAGGGCTTTTCCTTCCCAGCACCGTCGCACTGCCCCTCGCGGTCTCTGGAGCACATGGCTGGTTTGTTGTGATCCCAGATGAGTGGTGGCAACTGCCTCCTGCGCCCCCCCCCAATCTCTGGAGATCACAAATGGGGCAGCAGCTGTTAGGTCCCTTGCTTGGCTGGGGGAGCAAGGAGACTCGGAGCCAGGAGTAGTCAAACGTGAGTGCTCTTTAATGAATGGTGGTTACACAGCAAAGGGTCAGTTCCAGTAGGCTGGCTTATATAGTACCTGGGCCAGCTGTTTTATCCAATCAGACTGCAGGGTTTTCCCGCTCAAAGCATTCAAATACATTACATTAACCCCCACTGAACAGGGCTGAGCTGTCTGGGGAAAAGAGGCATTTGCGGTTCGTTGGGCACTAGAAACCTGGTGGCACCTCCTAGAGGTTTGCGAGCTGCCCTTTGAGGTCTAGACAGACCACTGCAATCTGGAGGCTCTGGAAAAACCCAGATGGCTGTCCCTGAAACAGGCACGCTGGGCTCAGTACTTCCGGCACTTTGACTTCCAACTGAAATATATACCAGGGGGAAGGAACTTCCTAGTGGCTGCTTTGTCACAGGAGCCGCAGTATCAGTCCCTGCGGGAGGAGATAGTCCACCCATTGATTCCTCCCAGCCAGGTGAATCATGCAGTCCACTTGCCTGATCACATCCGCAATGAGATGCAGAAAGCACCGGCAACGGATGAATGGTGGTGAGTCAATAGCACACCAGATGCTCTGCGGGATGAGTTAGCATGGAAAGGGGACACGTTGTACATCCTTCAGTCTGTGAGACAGTTAGTCTTGCAGCAGAGCCATGATGTTGAGCAGGTGGGCATTTCAGATACATAAAGACACTACACCTGGTCAGGTGGCCAGGGATGTGCAAGGAGATTGATGAATATCATAAAACCTGTCCTATCTGTGCCACCGTGAAACACCAAGATGGGAAACCTCCTGGTCTCCCCAAACCGTAGCCGAGCCCAAAAAGCCATGGGAGGAGTTCAAGATGGATTTCATAGTAGATCTATGGAGATGTAGTCCCCGTTGCGCACGGGAAGGGGAGCAGAAGCTGAGTGATTCCGTGTGAGAGCCAGATCACCTGGGAAGGCAGCTCCATGGCGCGTCTGTGAGTGACTGTTGTAGCCAGCTGAGAGCCGGATTGGCTGGAGCTTCGGTTGGCGCTGGGGAGCTTCGCAGAGCTCCGGGGAACTTTGGAGAGTTTGTGGGGTGTTTGACTGCTAACCCACCTGCCCCCAGTTCTGACTGCTATTCCACCTGCCCCCAGCGATTCCGGGTTAGAGCCGGATCAGCTGGGAGGGTGGCTCCGCGGCGTTTGGGTGAGCCCCAACTATATTGTTACAAGTGACTTGTTGCAGCCGGTTGAGAGCCAGATTGTCTGGAGTTTGGGAGAGCGTTGGGGAGCTTCGTAGAGCTTCACAGAGCTTCGGAGAGCTTCAGGGTGTTCTATCTGCCACCCCACTTGCTCCCTTCTGCCTCCAGTTTTGTCTGTTATTCCATCTGCCCCCAGTAATTTCGGGTGAGAGCCGGATCAGCTGGGAGGGCAGCTCCGCGGCGTGTGGGGTGACCCCCAACTACAACTTTTGGACCATCTGCACGAACTTGTCGGCTCGAGCTTGAAGGAGCTGGAAACATCCTGCGGAGCTTCGTGGAGCCACGATCGAGCCCCTGTTGATCCCGGCTTGTTCTGGGTGAGAGCCAGTCCGGCCGGGAGGCTGTGGGGAGGCCCTTGTGCTGAGCTCGGTTGTTCTGATAACTCCCTTACAACTGTAACAACTCCCTTTACAACTGCTACAGGACTGCCAGCTGCCACAGCTGACCTGGGTGAGAGCCGGGTCGGCTGTGAGATTAACGAGCGGGGCAGAAGAGTGGGATAAACTTGGAGCAGGACTTGAGTAGCAGAGCGAGACGACTGCAGAGACGGAGTAGGAGTCGGTGACTTTGGGAATAATTGTGTGGTTAGAGGGCGCGTTGCGGATTTGCCCTTGGAGAAACCTGCTGACTACCTGTACCCGGGTGTGAGACGGGTACATGAAAGGAATTGGAAAGAGCTGCAGGGAGGACTCTGGCTGGACCCGGGTGAGAGCCGGTGTGCAATAGTCGGCCAGAGTGAGGACTGAGCATATTGACGCTGGGCAGCTTTACCATCTGACGGCTCAGTAGCGTTCCGTGGGGGAGAAAGAACTGTGGTTCCCCCGGAGCTACTGTGACTGGCTGTACCGGCCTGTTGTTGTTACTCCTGGGTGAGAGTCGGAGTTACAACTTGGACAGAGTTTAGGGTTGATAGGTTAGAGCCCTTCTCCGGAATCTCGTGATTGGAGGCATTTGTCCATCTTCCATTCTGAGACCCGAACTGTAAATTGCCAGGACTCTACACTCCACATTTATCATCCTATTACTCTGGGCTTCTTGGTTTTCGCCCCCTCTTCTGCTACACGAAGAAAAAGCTGTTGTTCCCCCCCTCCCCCCCGCTCCCCCCTTTTTTTTTAGACTGGCCCTGCCCTCCTGCCTCCTTCCTCTTCCCCCATCGTCTGTCCCCACCACTGATGGCTTTCCCTCTGCCTCATCCTGCTTATAATATGAGGCATGGACATCTTCCCCATACTGTTTGGTGGGACTGGAAAGACCGAAAGTGCCATCAGAAATGAACATCGTTTTGGCCGCGTCACTGTATTGATGCACCATTAGATCTGGATAATCGGCCATGGAGACTGAATCAATCCTTTGAGAGATATCCACCTCCTCCGAATAAGTGGGACTGTATGCGATCGAGGAGGGGGAGAGTTAGTAGAACTACCGGGGGTGTTATTAAGAAAGTTACTGGAGGAAGGAACTATATTCCATCAAATTTAAATGGGGGTTTGGGACTATTAACTTATTCGGGCAGGCAGCTGCGGAGCCTCAGGAACCATTTTTTAGCACGCCTACGACCGCCATCCCTTTCTGGGTGTTTTTATAATAGACTTGGGGTATGGGACCCAGAAGCATGGCATGCTGCAGAGTTTTTTAAGGGGAGGGATAAAGGGAGGGTTAATGATAGGGATATAGCTGGGCAGACCCAAGACCCCCTAGCCGAATGCCGTAGCAAGTGCGAGGGGTGTCGGGAAACCCAGCTATGGGATCAGGGTGACCCCCCTGGCCCGCGGGATGTGAGGGGGGGTGTCTGGGGGGGTGCGGGACCCGGGAGGCATTGGAGGGTGGGAAAATAACGGTTGTGTCTGGGCAGGGCAGGTATGGCGTGAGCAGGGAGGCAAATTTAGTGAAGAGAACTCGCTCTCGTTGTATCAAAACGGTTGCATGTTCTCGCCTCCCTGTCTCTACTCAGGTGTCCGATGGCCAGGGAAATCAGAACCCTGGGCTCAGACTGTTATTAGTCAACGCCAGGTCGATTGGTAATAAGGCTCCT
>JANHFQ010001595.1:88769-98978 GCA_032468035.1 Aparallactus werneri
GTTTATGGCACTGATTGCGTCTGGAGGACTTTACAGGGACATTTGTAGGAGAATTAAAAAAGTCAAGATGGTGCAATATGCCAAGGGGGGGAAAACAGGGGTTTGACTCTATTGTAGCTGCCATCTTGAACTCCCCCCCCCCAAAAAAAAGTGGACACATCTGTTTATATAGCATTAACAAATTTCATAAGAACATCTTTTCCTATAACCTTGTAGTATTTTAGGACTAATTGTAAAAAGAAAAATAATATATTTCAATAGCAATATACTGTATATATGCTACTGGAAAAAAACATTTTAATTCACCTTGGCATTTGTCATAATAGTTCAGCTCTACATATGTCTGAATAGAGAAATTACTTATGTCTTTATAGAGCAACGATGCACAGAATTTTTGGGAATGAAATGTAAGCAGAACACAATTCTTTGAGTCATAATTGCAAATATGCGAATAATTTGTAAATGCTTTCCTGCAATGGATCCTGGTCAGAAACACTAATCTGTTACTTTCCATTTCTGCTAGTGCAGTTTCATCTTGTGTCTTGATGAACATCTAGCCTGGGAGATGTATTTCTCACAATTCTCCAAATATGAACAGATTACTAATTCGCCATAATTTTACAAAAAAACCCTAGTTTTTTCCTTGTCTGGCTATATTTTTGAGACAATTGAGAACAAAGGAACAGTTCCTCACTTTTCCTCTATTCTAACAGAAAAGCAAACAAAACTTAAATGGAATCCACATTAGATAATTTTTGCTACTATGAACAAATTAATAAACAAGAACTTTAACTAATGAAAAATGCATAGCTTGGGTATTTATTTCAATATGGATGAAAAATAAAAAATTGTAAAACATATTTATATCTTGATAATTAGGAATTACTTTTCTGATCGAGGTCCCAGACTCAATTATCTACGTTCAAGGTTTAAAGATCCTGCAATCTTTTCACATCTTCCAGTTTCCAAGCAAGCAAAAGCTAACATCTCATATGCTGACTTTCCTCTTCTTTATTGATTAAATGTGCTATGGGATATGTTTGCTGTGGCCTATTGGAAGATGAAATTAAATGATTATACAGAACATAAACATATGAGATGAATCATGTGATATTCCTTGTGACAAAATGTGCTGATTCCAGACCATTGTGGTATTTTTATTGATTTAGTGGTCATAGAAAATACTTCTGGCCAAGCACGGGAATCTGGCTGAGGTCTCTCTCATGGGAAATGATCCTATTGCTCTGATCCGGTGGTTGTTTTAGTCAGATATATTAAAGACATTTGGATACTGTAATCTCTGAGTTTGCAAGCTAAAAGAAGCCAAATATCGTATTAAGAATATCCTCCTCAGACTTCCTCTAATTATCCAGTTCTTTTCTTACTACTATAGGTAATTTAATACCATCCAGTTGTGTGAGATTTAAGCTCCTCCCTCTTGAACAAGTTGATTCAACTAACAAAGAATTGGGAGGTGGGGAAGAATCATAGTATAAAATGGGGTGGCTCAGGAATTCTGGGAGTTGAAGTCCACAAGTCATAGAAGGGCCATAGTTCCCCGCATCTGGTATAAAACATCAAGAAAGCACCAGGTGGTATATCCCTGCACCCTTGAAGCCTTTTCTTTTAAGTCTCTTCCCCAGCCAAGCACCCTTCAGATTGGGTGGGTCATAAATCGCATATTCATAATCAAGAAATAGAAACAGCAAACTGATATTGCTCATATTTAACTTCACCTTAGATTATCACTTTAGTTCGATCAAAAAATTCAAAGGGAAAATGTAAATAAAGTATATTAAGTACATAAAATAATCTCATTTATTTAATTTGCATGGTTCACAAAATATGAAATTATTGGTCAATTTTCTCAGTGCTGGACATTTTTTTTCCAAAAAAAACCACCCTAAAACACCAGCCCCTTTCCATGATGCTCTGTAAATCTCAGCCAAGCATATATTTTCCTTTCTCCTATTCGCCCACCACCACCCTGCATTCTAGTCTACTGCAATACAGTACTGTATGCCCTTGATTCAACATCCTCTGTATCTCCTAGGCAGTATCATTCAGGATACTGCAATTGCCAATTTTAAAACCATTTAGGAAATCTTTTTCTTTGTTTCAGTTAATTGCCAGCATCAGTCAAATGGTATTTATCACTGTATGCAAATGAGCACTTAGTGATTGGGAGATGAACAAGGCGCCATCATTCGCTTCTAGCAGGGATTGTTAATTTAGCAGATTTTGTTGCATTTTAATAATAATAACAATAATAACAACAACAACAACAATAATAATAATAGACTTAGACTTATATGCCGCTTCACAGTGCTTTCCAGCATTCTCTAAGTGGCTTACAGAATCAGTAAACAACAATCTGGGTCCTCACTTTACCGACCTTTGAAGGATGGAAGGCTGAGTCAACCTTGAGCCTGGTGGGATTCGATCTCCCAAACTGCTGAACAAGTCAGCAGAGGTAGTCTGCAGTACTGCATTTACCCACTGCGCCACCAAGGCTAAAGAATTCAAGTGTGTACAGATAGTTCTAATTTAACTCACTGGCAGAAATATGTATATAAATTTATATGTTCTTGATATTTTTTATTTTTATATTCAATTTCAAAACAAAACATTGCATTTTTATTTGCTTTTTAGAATTCTCTTAGTCTTCGTGTCAATATTTTCTCTATATTCTGTTCATCTCCTTTTGAAGACTTCCAATGAAGGAGGTAATGATAGTAATTAGTTGTCATAGATTTGACCCTCCCCTTTTCCCTTTCTAAATTGCATTTTTTCCAAATCTCTGTTCCTATAGGATCTTTATTATATGAACAATTGGGAATGAAAGCATTTGGCATGCCTGGAAAACTTGCAGCATCTGGATCAATTACAATGCAGAACATTGGAGGTAAAATCCTTCTCAGACACCCTAAAAGCAGTCTTCTTTTTATTCTAAAACTATTTTTTCACAAAACATGCTTTCATTAACAAATTCAATCATGTCATTAGCAACTGTATTTTATGATTTTTTAATATGTTGTCATTGTAATTATCTACAATATTATTCACTTTGCAGCTATGTCAAGCTACCTCTACATCGTGAAATATGAGTTACCATTGGTCATCAAAACATTTTTGAACATTGAAGAGCATTCAGGGTAAGTCCTAGAACTGCTCAGTAGAAATTGTTTTCATGGGAACATGTAAAGGGACATTGATATTTGAGGGTTTCTGTTGGAACAGGTTAATTTCTTAAACAAAGGTAACTAAAGTAGTGAATTCCCATTATGCTTTCCTGCCTCTGGAGAGATCTGTTTGAAAGTGTAGTGATGGTGTCGAACCTATGGCATGTGTGCCAGAAGTGGCATGCAGAGCCATCTCTGGGCATGCAGAGGTGTCGCCTGTTGCTCTTCCGGGTTCTGGCATGCACACATGTGCACAAAAAACCAGAAGAGCAGCCGCCAGGTGCGCATGTGTGCGCCGGGAAGATGATCTTCCTGTTTCTGAAGCGTGCGTACCTGCCGGCCACCTGGTCTTTTGGTTTCTGGCACGCATGGGTGCGCTAAGACTAGCTGGCCAATGTGCATGCGTGACAGAAACCACAAGATCGTCTTCCCAACAGAACTGCCGGGTAGGAAACGTGGGCCAGGGCTTCACTCCCGAGCTTCTTGTGCAGACCCGAGAGGTAGGAGTGAAAACTGCTTGGGCTTCCTCTGTCAATCCGTCCCCAGATTTGGGTTGTTGATCAACCAGCTGCAGGTAGTGAGGGAGGGCAGAGTTGGAGGGTGGCAGCTCGGCTTTTAATCTCCACCCACTTCTCTCCGTCCGGGAATGACTTCAGGCTTGCTGCTTCTCGCTTCACTAATACACAGCAGAAGCTTAACCTTCCGTCTCTCCATACAAGGAGAAGAGTGCCTCGGCTCTCCAACACTGGCTCAGTTTTTTTTTTAAACTCTCCGGATGACGAAGGTGAGAATGCCCAAGTTGTGAGGTTTCCACGGCCAAGGGGAGGGGAGGAGAGGTGGTGGTGGTGGGGCTGACGCGTCTCACTTGATCGTACAACCGTGCCCCCCACTATCACCACCACTGCTCTCTTTCACATGGGCAAGTATTTAGTTTCCCGATTTGGACAAGCAGGAGTGAGCCGTGGCCGTGGGACAGACTTTTTCACCCCTACACTCCCCTCACCTCTTTGTTTCTTCCCTTGCAACATGTATCTTTCTGCCTCCCTGCCGGGCATTCTTCCCGGGACTGCATCAACAAAGTGGGATTCTGCATTCTTTGGTATTTATTCTTCTCACACTACTACCTTCAACTCTGGACACCCAAGTGGCTTTGCTCCGCCGCAATTGGGGAACACTGAGTCCTCCAGACTTTAGTTTTTCATTTCCCATTTTGGGGTCTCGAGCATGTGTCAAAAGCCAACCATTCCCTCCCTTTGGTAGGTCCTTCCCCTCCCCTCCCATTGGCCGTGGAAACCCCACAACTTGGGCATCCTCACCTTCGTCATCCGGAGAGAGGAGTTTTTTTTTTAATTGAGCCAGCGATGGAGAGCCGAGGTAGTCTTCCCCGTGGAGAGATGGACAGTTAAGCGTCTGCTAGGGGAGAGATGGACAGTTAAGCGTCTGCTATGTATTAGTGGACAAGGGGCAGCGAGCATGAAGTCATTTGACAGACAGAGAGAAGTGGGTGGGGATTGAAAGCTGAGTTGCCGCCACTAGGGGGAAAGGCAGGGAGGCGTGAGGACCCCCAAAAGGCCAGGTGGAGCCAGGTCATGCGCACTAGGCAGCTAGTCTTGTGCACATGCACAGAAACCACAAGACCAGGTGGTGCGCCGGAAACTGGAAAATCCATGTGCTCTTTTGATTTTTGGCACATAGGTGCGCACATGTGCTCGCTCCCATTTTGGCACTCGATGCAAAAAAGGTTCGACACCACTGGTCTAGTAGTTAAGGTACCAGGCTACAAACTGGAAGACCATGAGTTCAAGTCCTGTCTTAGCCATGAAAGCCAGCTGTGTAACTTTGGGCCAACTCATTCTCTCAACCGAAGCCATCTCACAAGGTAGTTGTTGAGGAGAAAATTAGAAGAGGAAGGTGTGTTAAATATGTTTGTCTCCTTGAGTTATTTCTAAAAATAGTAAAGGTGGGATACAAATAAAAATATAAATACAAATAGTCAGATGTAAAACCATGTGCAGAAGAGTCTCCAGAATGGAATAATTGTACTGCATTATAATTTCAAAACAGTCCTAAAAATACAAAATCTTCATTTGAAACAGAATTCCTGAGTTCTGTCAATATGTCCATATAATTTTATTGGCAGCAAGAAGGAAAGAGTTTATCATTTCCTTCTGATAAGTCTTTTTGACTTCCTGGTCTAGGTTAGAGCTCTTGAGCCCCTTAGAAGTTTCTCATTCAAGCACTAAGCAGTATAGGTTGGCCAGGTTCTTTCACTTGTGGAGGCACCTAGTCTTAGATGATTTTTAAATTGTCAGATTACCATTCAAGGATCTTACCATGTGCATTCTCCTTTTCCTTCTAGAGAATGGTATTGGTATACTAATGGTGATTATTTGGTTATATTAGTATCCTTGGTGCTTATTCTTCCTTTGTCACTGTTGAAAAATTTAGGTAAGTGGTTGTTAATGTTGATATTAATGTGGAATAAACAAGAAAAACAATGGTTAATTTACTTCCAGTCAGTAAGAGAAATCCCTAATAGTCAAGTCAGGTTTTTTTTCTTCTGTATGTAGAAGTAAGATGTAAATAGCACAATCAAATTCACAAAAGCCTCTGGTTGGCCTATGTTAATTTAAAACAATGCATGAATAAAACATGATGATGACTGCCATGAAAGGAAAGTGTAGCACTATTTGCATCACATTAAGTATTCCAATTTTATATTGGCTTAACTTAAATGGGCTGCACTGTATATTCTTAGTGGATATATGCCAATAGTTAACTTGCTAAATTAGACTATTTGGAATATTTTGAACTAATCATGTATTGGAAAGAATAATCTGATTACTTGATTAAAAGTGCTCTGGGTGATTTGTAAGTGGATATTAAATTACAATATTTCTGATAACAATTCCTACTAATGTTTACTGAACAAGATGGCATAATAGTTCAAAATGCTGAACATGTTATTTTTCACATGTACTGCATGCTTTAAATTAAAACATTCCTTTATCATTGTAGGTTATCTAGGCTACACCAGTGGATTTTCCTTATTGTGCATGGTCTTCTTCCTTATTGTGGTAGGTATCATTGTTTATCTATATTTTTAAATGTTTAGAATATTAATTCAAATGCTATCACATAAACTTATAATCTTGTAATTATAATTAGAATGGCAATAAATTTATCATGTGAAATTAACTGGTCATCCTTTGTTAGGTCATTTGCAAGAAATTTCAAATTCCTTGTGGAGCAGAACATGATCTAATTAATACAACTCTAAACATTACCATGGAGCAACTGTTAATTGCAAATGAAACAAATGTTAATGCAACTTATGATTCCTGTGTACCAAAATATTTTATCTTCAACTCAAAGGTAATAATTAAACTAAGTAAGTATAATTGTAACTTCTTCAAAGTCTACCTAGTCATGAAGGTCCATGACTGTTCATCTAATAAAATCTATTATAGCAATACTAAGATCAGTATCTTGCTAATTGTCCTTGAATTAAATGGAACGTAACTATGGATGAGGGAACAATTTCATCTTTATCCAGGTGTTTGACCAGACAGAATACTTAAAAAATAAACTAATCCAGTGTGGTATAGCCGGGTATCACCTCATACAGCTGGAGTTTCCCTTCCCTACCAATTCCCATTATTTAACTCCTTAGAATTAGTTTGCAAGTTTGGAAGAATGTTACATAAACAATATATTCTATTATTTTTGAATAAAACCCAATATGAGCACTCTCATACTTGTTTAGTTAAACCTTTAAAATCCCATCTTACTGCTAAATAATTCCATGCTGTGCATAAAATGCAGTGCCATCTCTACAATTATATTTTTAAAAAATGAATAGAGTGCTTGATAACCTGCTTGGAGAATAACTAGATGTGACTAACAATTTTGCACAATTGTGTACTAACAATCAATTTTCTAGTATTTAGTGTATTTGAGTACAATTAAAAGTTCCAATTGCCTTCAGGCTTTTTACTTTTCTTCCACCTAATATTTTTTCATATAGGAAAGTTGATATATAGAAAGGGCAATTATAGATAATAGTTTGAACTGTTCATAGAAAAGGAGGAATTGAATGAAAAAAAATGTAAAACATGCTGTTTAGAGTTATAGCTCTAGTTTTTCAAGGAACTATCTGAGTGTCTTTTAAGTTAATATAGAAATAGTCATACATCGATTTTTATGCTTTCCAGACTGTCTATGCTGTACCAATCCTGACATTTTCTTTTGTCTGCCATCCTGCTATTCTCCCTATATATGAAGAACTGAAAGGGTATGTCATGTGTATTAACATCTATCTTGTGTTTTTAAAGAATTGCACATACGTATGGAATGGTGTATTTCATAAATATTCATAGCAATATATTTGTTTCTCTCTAATAGCCGAACCCGCAGAAGAATGATGAAAGTATCCAATGTTTCATTTTTTGCTATGTTCCTCATGTATCTTTTGGCTGCTCTCTTTGGATACTTGACATTTTATGGTAAAAAAACAACTCTTCTATTTTAAGTTTTGCATGTTAATTTTTGATATATCTTGAGTGTGAACAAGTCAACTGCAATAAAGCAAGCTCACACTGAGTTGTCTTTACGTAAACATGTGCTCCATTGTAGCATTTGTACATTCTAATTAAGAAGGCAATTTCAACTTAAAGTAATAGGAAGCTTGCACAAGCTTCTTTCCTTCCTTCTGCAGAAAAATAAGTTCCACAAATATGAATTGGTTGTTCATAACTGGGTCTATGGACTTCTAAACTCCATTACTAATAAGAAACAAGTCCTACTAGAATAATATATTTCCTGTAGAAACTTCATGAAACAGGCTCTTCAATTTTTAATAAAGCAGACCCATCAGTCATTTTGAGACCATGTTATAGCTGCACACAAATTAAAAATGGCTGTCAAGGAGGTTAGGACCAATCAATTTTGTTACTTTTTGTTAATGTTATACTGAATCACATTTTGCCTGATTGACTTCTGTGGAAGGAAAACAAAGAGAGTCCATTACCTGCAGGAGGCAAGATGGGGACTCTATTCCTGGTTCCATGTGGCATTCCATTCTACTCAAAGCTGTTATAAGGAGGAAGGGTTAGCAAGTCTGAATCATATCATAGACTGTCAGTAACTTTCATTCGGCAACAGCTGTCTAATTTAATGGCACCTTGTTTATTGAACAGTATATCACTGCTCGTATCTTTAGCTATACACAATGTGATATGCATTCTACCATATTTCTACCAATATGGTAGAAATACCATAATGGTATTAAATGGGTGTATCACTGCTTGTGAAGGGTATATAACTGCTTGTAGCTTTAGCTTTACAAGCTTTGTGGCTTTAACAATATACAATGTGATGTGCAATAATAATAGAAATACTATAGTGGTATTAAATGGGACACTGACAAACAGTCAAATCTTAGATTGAAATAAAAGTTTCTGGAATTCAGCCAATTCAGAACACTAACGAAGTGTTACTATTACTGTTACAACAAATAGATTGTGGCTACCGCATTGCAATGAATTCTATATTACAAAGCTGTATAGTCACAATTCCATTTGCAAATCAATTGTAAACCTTTCAAAACATGCACAAGAATCTTGTTTATTACCGTATTTTTCGGAGTACAAGATGCACTTTTTTCCCATCTGAATGAGGCTCAAAATTAGGGTGCGTCTTATACACTGAATGTTGCCCAAGCCCCGCCCACCAGCCCCCCCGCCCTTCGGCCTTTGCCTGTCGCTGGATTTGACTCCTTGCAGCAATAGCCTTATTAGCATAAACAGCTTTTTGCTGTCCCACCATCAGCTGTTTCAGGCTACAGGGACCCCTATATAGCCTATTGCTGCCTCTGTAGAGTGAAAGTGAAACTGAAGCAGGCAGTTGGCTATTAGCTGCAAGGAAGTTAATATAGATTACTGGTAAATTTAACTAATTTGTTTAACTAATTTCTAGAAGAAATTGGTAGAGCATAAAAACAATCAGGAATGCATGTAAGCAATGTAGAACAAATATTTAAAATTGGTCAGATTTATACTGCAGTTTAGTGTCAGTAATAATATGTGACATTTTCTTGACTGTGGCCTATGCATAATACAAGCCTTCAAATATGCCATCCTGTAGTTTAGGACTATTTATGACTGGACTGATTTCTCCATCATCAGAACAGTTTTGGGAGGAAAGAAAAAAATCCTTAGCTCAGCTTAGTGGCTGGGGGCAGCTTTTTTGTCTCTATTTTGTTGCAAACAAGAAAAAAATACCAGGTCATTATGGATATTTGATATCATATTTGACTTTTAAACAAAGCAAATCCATATCCAGAAGTATTCCATGCATGAATTAAAATTGGCAAATTGGAAAATTTCTGGGAGGCAGAGGGAGAGGTATTTTCCCCCCCTTGTTTCCGTCCCCAAAAGTTAAGTACATCTTATACTTCGGTGCATCTTATACTCCGAAAAATATGGTACTTCTACTTCAACAGCACTGCACTTATCTTATCTAGCACTGGTATAGAGCAAAAATGGGTGTTATGCTTCCAATAGTTTGCCGTGGTTCTGGTGTAATGGTGTAATGGTGAGTAATGGTGGAAAGTTTGGGTAATGGTGAAAGGTCAAAATCCTGATTCTAAACTAGTTTGCTGAGGAATATGGGAAAACCATTAAAAAAAAAATTAAAATAGTTCATTGGAATCTGTATTGCTCTAAACCAAGTACATTTTAAAAAGGTAAAGGTTTCCTTCACACATACAGTATGTGCTAGTCATTCCCAACTCTAGGGGCGGTGCTCATCTCCATTTCAAAGTCGAAGAGCCAACACTGTCTGAAGACATCTCCATGGTCATATACTGTAGCTGGCATGACTAAACGATGAAGGCACACTGAATGCTGTTAACTTCCCACCAAAGATGGTCCCTATTTTTCTACTTGCAGTTTTTTACATGCTTTCGAACTGCTAGGTTGGCAGAAGCTGGGACAAGTAACGGGAGCTCACTCTGTTACGCAGCACT
>JANHFQ010001607.1:146575-157413 GCA_032468035.1 Aparallactus werneri
ATGCTCTCGGGAGCTGGGGGCTGATTTTGCTCACTCTGATGGGCAGCAGGTCAAATAAACTCTGTCTTGGCACAACCAGCCTGGTTTCTTCTGGTTTCTTCTGTGGGAGGCGGTTGAGGTCCAAAAGTCAAGACTTCTACATGGCGATGGGGGGTAGGGGGCAGAGGGGGTGACCCGAGGTGGAGTGAGGAGTAAGTGCAGTACTGCAGACGATCTCTGCAGATTTGTTCAGGAGTTTGGGAGATCAAATCCCACCAGGCTCCTGGTTGACTCACCTTCCATCCTTCTGAGGTCGGTAAAATGAGGACCCAGATTGTTGGCATAATTTACTGACTCTGTAAACCATTTAGAGAGTTCTGGAAAGCACTGTGAGATGGTATATAAGTCTATGTGTTTTTGTTGTTATTATTATTATATTAATATTAATGTGAATGTGAATGTTAATATTAATGTTACTGTTAATGTTAATATTATTACTCCATCAGGAGGAGCCTCTGTTAATTCTTTCATGCTAACCTGCATGTAAATCATCATTTTAATTGGATGCTTGGGCACAGGGCCGTAGCTAGGGGGGCCAGTATGGGCTCAGCCCGTACTAGGAAGTTTTTTGTCCGTATCAGAGGTGGTTGTTTAAGAGTTTATTTTATCTCGCCCCTGCTATGAAATTTGGTACTACTGGCCTGCTTGGCATGTTGGACTGTATCTTTCACCACATCCACCACATTACAGCTATACACAATTCAGATGAGGATATTTGTAATAAAGTAGATCTATATGGATGAATAAATTTTACTGGATAAATTTTCTTTACAACAATGTTGTCCAGCTTGATGCCTTCGAAGCCTGATGACTTTACAATTTCCAGAATTAGCTTGATTGTGAAAATTGTAGCCCTAACACATCTGGAGGGTACAAACTCAAGACACCTGATTTGTATAATACATAATAATCATATAAGGCTAGGATCTTCTTTATGAGATATGGAGACCACAGTTTGCTCATAAATAGCTTTTATCCTGTCCATCAATTTCCCAGCTTCAACTGACTTCCCATTCCAAAAACAATCATTAAGAAAAATAGGATGCTGGGATGCTATAAAATAATGAATCAATCTCCACTTATCATCATAAATTCCCAAAACATGACTTCAGGAATAAATTAGGTTTCTTAAGCTTTCTTAGAAAATAATCGGTCACTGAGTTTAGTAATGTATTTGGAAGTGTGGCTTTGAAAAATAGAAAAGGTACAGTAAATGAAGGTTATAGTAAGTATCATATAGAAAATGGGACATCAGTGATACTTGATGTATTTGATTTATAATATATAATACTTGATTTATTACTAGTTATGTTCCCAAGGTAGCTATTTTGTGAATTATTAAACAACCGCCCAACATGTTTTCAAAATTGCAAGTATATCCATCAGCCCAAAGATGTAGAGGATTTGACACTTAAAGCATATGTACCATGTGCCACTTCTAACCAGTGGTGGGATTCAGCAGGAATACCCCGGTACGGGTGTACTGGTAGTGGGTTTTAGAAAAAAACTTATTTTTTTGCTGCTGGGTCCTCCCACCTACCCGCACTCTATAACTACCTTTATTCACTCTGTTTGCAGCACTGCTGAGCTGTTTTTCCATCTAGAGCTTCTGCAGGAAGTTTGTTTTCTAAAGAAACAAACTTCCTGCAGAAACCTCTAGGCGAAAAAACAGCTGAGGAGGGCTGCCCCGCTGATCAGTTGTTCTGCAAACAGAGTGAATGCCCACTAGGCCATGCCCACAGAGTAGGTAGCAAAAAAATTTGAATCCCACCACTGCTTTTAACCCAAAAAGAAGCATACCAAGCATGTTGAGAATGAAGAATTCTTAGTTTTCAAAAGAAGGCTTGAGTAGAAAATGTAGACGGCAAGCCACATATTTCTCCACTCAGTAGGAGTTTTTCTGTCAGAAACTTAATAGTATTCTGCTTAAAGGGAATGAGCTACCAATTATACCAAGGAAGAAAGCATTACAAGTTTAATTAGAGGAAGAAAGAATTGCCAGGAGAAGCTGGATAAGAGAAATTTACATTCTAAAGAATGACTGACTTAACTAATACCTGCTTGGAGACAGAAAAAGAGAAAACAAAGTAATGGTTTTCAGTGAATGATGAAATCTTGCCTTATTTCTGGAGAGAAATCTGATATTTCAAACAGAATCCATAAGCAACTCTAATTCTATCACTTTGATCCAATGCAGAACAAAAAACAACGAAGTTTAATGATTTCAATACAATAACTACACAACATCAGAAAACTACATCTTTGGAAGTACATCTCAGACCTTGCTTTCCTAGTCCTGAAGGCGGTTAACTGATGTGCAAAAAATGGTGTGATTTTGATACTGAGTATCCTTCTAATGACATTAATCTAGCCATTAGAAATGTACCAAGTATCAATATATTGGTTTAGCTGGATAGATGGAGGTACACCAAATTATACTAGTTACTTTGAGGTTGGACCACTAGCCATCATCTTACTTTTCTACAGTTCTAGTTTTATTGAATTCTCTGTTAAAATTCTGGGTATTGAAAAGTCTGAATACTTTAAGGTTTATAGTGATAAAAATAAATTTTGAAGTTCACATAATTCCTTAACATACTTTCATAGGAGAAAACCATGTGATCTATTATGGCAAAAATCAGAAATCCAACAGCATTTTTTTTGTTAACAAATTGAAGAAAATTTGATGAGCTGCAGCTCATTGTGTCAGATCCATAGAATGGCTAGATACTGTAGATCTAACACCCTCCCTTTCTCACTCCCCCCAGTTTCCCCCATCCCAATTTTGCACTCTTGCAGCAATCTAGCCACTTATCTAAGTCAGCTACTTCAAGGAATCATCATCAACAACAACAACAAAAATGCAGCGTGTATAGCATACAGCAACCAAAGCAATGTCTGCCAGTTGAAGAAAGCTTCTCATATGGGTGAATATTGGGACAGGCTGGAAAGAAAACCACTAAAACCCTTAGAACATTGGCCAACAATACACAGGATTTAGTCATGTTTGGTGTGCCATGAAGAAAATTTAGGTAATTTTATGAATACTTGATGGTTATAAGAAAAAAGGGAAGCATGGCAAAGCTTCTGTGTGGATGTAGTCAAAATATTAAACCATATTTCTTTTTTACTTTCTTTTTGGAAATCTTCCTCTATTTGAAAGATGTACCAAAGTTAAAATTTACTGGTTTGCCTAACATTTACAAGGCTTAACCAGCATTCATAGTAGTTTTCTTTAGTGCAGCTACCATTGATCATAGCATTCTTTGACACTTTCGGAAAAACATCAGGGTATTGTTGTTTTTTGCTCATTACAAATAAAACACTGATGTTTTATATACATTGAATATACTGTACATTGAAATTGGGAGCCACACAAGTTTAATAAATTTGTACATTATTATCAAAACATTACTTCGAAAAAGTATTTTCTGTTGGAGCACAGCCTAATCCTTCCAGGTTGCAATGTGTTTTTTCACTAAAATGATCATGATATAAGAATAGGGATGATTATACTCTACACTAGAATCATGATAGGAATTAGTTGCATTCTTCCTTGCGAGAGAAAAATACTACATGAACAGGAGGATATTAAAAAGGGACATATAAAGCACAGCGGTCAGTTTGCTTTAATTTTAAAGTTATTATGTCCTAAGAGTGATATTGTTGTCTTTTCTCACGTACAAAGTCTAATCTAGTTTGTGCCTTAGTGAATCCAGACAAAATGGTTGAAACTCAGCAAACCAGGAATAAACAAATCACATGATTTCATGTAATTGTATCCCAGTCATTGTCTTGCTGCATATTATAGAGGGGCTAGCAATTTCCTTCCTTCCATCCTTCCTTTTGATTTGCATCCTCTTTAATCAAGTGATCCTTAACAGTATATATGCACATATATGCAACCAACATCACCACACACATCAGTTAGTCTCCTAGGAACTGAAGGATCATGTGGTAATAATGAAAGAAATACACATTTTTTCATTTACTACTCATGGATTATGTGCCATATTATCATGTCAGCACATTTTAGATAAATAATGATAAATGAGAGAAATCTAAGAAATTAATAGATATGTACATCATGCAAAAAGTGAGTTGTCTGCTTCTGTATCTAATGCAAACATATAGTTACCTCAGATATTTACAGTTATTTCCTGCTACAGCCAATTTATTTAAAGGGGTTGAAATTCTAGTTGATTTTTGTAATGGTAGGTGGAGAAAGAAATTGGAACAATGAGGAGAATCAATGGCACTTCTATCTTTCAGCTGCAAAGTAAGACAAATGGGTTCTTTCTAAAAGCACTCTATAAGAAACTACATTCCTTTATTAAAAAGTAGCAGTTAATTATTTACATTTAGTTTGAAATTTGTTGTAATTGCTTAGCCATTGGAAAGCAATCTGATATTGTTCAGCATCTGCATTAATCTCTTTAAAAAGAGTTGCCTGGAGAACCACCACAACAAAAGAAACACAGAGCAAGAAAATATAGATAAATATAAAAGTTTTTGTAATAGATCTTCAAATATGTCTTAAATAATAGAGTTTTGCTTTGGTCTGTTCATTATTTTGTATATATGTTTGTTTATTCAAGATATATCCCAAGGTGGGAAACTTGCACTTCCAGGGCTGTAATCATTACCTCAACCTCCTATGTAAATATTTCACATGGCAACACATATTTACAACTAAAGCACAAAAATTGATTATTTATAATAAAATATTGAGAGAATTTGTGAAGAATATAAGGTTGATGAGAATGTTTAACTTTGGAATAGATTATTGTTTAGTAGTGCCAAGTAGGGAACTGAGAAAAACAGACATGAAAGATCATTGTAATTTTAGAAAGTGGAAGTATGAGTCTTTTTTGAAAAAGTATGAGGAGTACAATAGAAAGGAGTCAAAGAATACTCAATAAGACAAAAAAGGAAGAATTTATGCCACATCTGCTAGTCAGGGAACCCTAAAGAGAATAAACTCCTTCAAAGCCAGCAAATACGCAACATCTTCCACATAAGGTCTACATTAAAGTTCCTACCTGTTGGGGTTTCTGACTGGCTTATATAGACTCTGAATCATCATTATTGACATCTATTTTTGATGATCTCATTTCACTGGTGTTAAGTGAAGACAATTGTATCTTAATTTGTGGTTAAAATATTTTGTCTAGTTCTACCAATAATGAAACCAAGATTAAGGAGTAGTTATTTATAACAGGTGGCTGGAACTGAAAATGAGAAAGATCATCCTGCTCCACACAGGTGCCTTATTAGGGCAAAATAAAGCATGGTTCAAATATGACCTTTTAGTGAGTAAAATAATATGCATTATTGAAAATATAAAATCATGTAGAATTCTATGAACCATGCACCTAAGGGACATATATATGCATCACTACTTGATTCCTTCTTGCAAATCTTCTGGTAAAACCATCAGTACTACATCAAGATAATAGATTGAAATAGTGGAATAATTGTAATTGTGAAAACTAGAGGAATATATCTTGGAAGAAAGTTACTAAAGATAAAGTTTTAAGATATGCAAATTTTGATTAAAAATAGTAGATAAAATATTTGTTGCAAAAGATGAATGTTTGTTGAAAGAATTAAAAATAGTTGTATATGATAGCATACATCTTTTCACTTTATTACATATAATATGGAAATGAGACCTGTGTTTATGAGGAGAAACATAAAGATAAATCAAATGAAGATGAGATAGTATAATTATGAAATATATATAGTGAGACAAGAAAAGATAGGTCAAGAGCAAATGGATTAAGAATACAAAGGACTCAATACATACATTAAGAACAAAATATTAAGGTCCTATGGTTATGCTAAAAATATGAAAGAGACTGAATGACAAGTAAATAGATTGAGAGTAAGGGAAAGACATAAGAAGTCATGACTGGATGGAGTTAAGAAGATCTTTAAAAGGAGGTGAGAAATTTAAAGAACAAAATGAAATGTATTAACTACATATTGACATGGTGGAAGCACAAATGATTTGTAAGAAGAAAAAAATATGGAGAAGTATAATAAAGTGTGGGTATATACTGGATTTAATATACTATACTATTTATGACTTTTCTTACCACATACCTTTACTTTCTTTGAGCTTATTCTAGATCTTTTTCTGTGCTTTTCATAATATTGCTTATTCAAAAATGGAATAGCATGATGGCAGTGGTGGGATTCAAATAATTTAACAATTGGTTCTCTGCCTTAATGATTGGCTGGGCGGATGTGGCTAGGTAGGCGTGGCCAGTGGGTATGGCCAGTGGGCATGACAGCACTCAGTCTCCTCAGAGTAGCACTCTGCCAGCCAAAATAGGGTGCAGGAGTTGATTACAAAATGTGGGCTTTGCTTTGTGACATCCAGATCCAGCAAGCAAGGGGTATGAACTGCACAGAAAATACACTTTTGTTTGGTTATGAAGAAATATCCACAAAGTCAGATGTACATTAAATGTAGACTGACTTTTAGGTACACAACTCCCTAGCAAACAGCAAATTTTGAAGCTTCAGCTAAAGGGGATTCATTCTAGGATGAGTAACCACAGTTTGCATGTTGGAGGTTCCTAAAGGAATGCTGGGAATCTCTGCATTTTAAAGAACATTTGAGGGAGGAGTGCAGAATATCCCTTCTCTGCCTGAGGCTGTAGAGACTCAGCACCAATCAAAACATTTTTTGTGAAGCAACTGATCAACACTGACAGGGTAAGCCACTAGTATATGAAAATAAGAGCAAACTCCACTCCCTTTTAGTACTGATGATGTTACCTAGTTTGGTAATGAAACATCTGCAAGAAAACCATCAAGCTTAAAGAGCACCAAGGAACCCACAGTTCAACCCTGAGCTACAAATCTTCTATTGATAAACACTTTTTGGTTAGAGGGACTCAGAGCCTGCATTATATGACATGGCTCCCAGTGGATTTCATTCTAAATTTTGATATGATTTATGTAAATAAGGAATGTAGAATTATAATGGCTCAGTATTTGATGTTGCATACATTTAAAAAATACAAAACTAAGGGATAAACAAATAAAAAACAAATTTGAAAAAAGAAAAGACTCAGGAAAGAAAAAAAGTGAAAGCATAAGAAAGAAAGAGGAAAAGAAGAAAAACTGAAAAAGAATTACTTCCAACTTTCTTTGATACAGATATAAGTAAAAATATGTATCAAACTCTTACTCTAAGATTAACATCTGTCTACATTATTTCCATAATCCCTTATTTAGTCATCAAAGCCCAGATTATCTTTTAATTTCAGTTTCTCACAAAAAGTCCAGTAATGTTTCATATCACTTTAATCACTATTTGTTAACGAAACCACAACTGATTTACTTAATTGCACCAAACTCTAAATAAAACATGAATGGAAAATCCTAAACTCTAGTGTAGGCCCATGCTTCTCAACTTTGGCAACCTTAAGGTGCATGGACTTCCCAGAATTTTCCAGGTAGCATGAATTCCACCCATCTTAAACTTGCCAAGACTGAAAAATGCTGATTTACAGATAAGGATTTTTCCATTCCACTTTTATTGGTTTCTACTTACCTATGAGCAATCATAATGCAAAATCCCCATTCCCATCTGACCCCAAAGTAATGATAATGCACCCCATTTTGGGCCTGCAAGGCCTCCTGCACCAACCTGAAAGCCAAAATGGGGCATGTGGGGAGATAGGAGGGGAGGGCCGGGGTGGGCAGGGTGCGGCCAGCCAGAGGGGATTAGCCGGTTCTCCGAACTGGGCAAAAAGTTAACAACTGGTTCACCTGAACTGGTGTTAACCGGCTGAATTCCCCCTCTGCATGATGGGTATGTATACACTCAGGTTCCTTAACAGTTTAGGTTGTATAGGTTGCATTCTATTTTTAATCTACTGGAAGCAGACTGAATGTCACAGATTACATTGAGTGATGCTGGACACAGAAGCTGTGCCTCCAAACACACATTATATGAAAAAACTAATAGAGAAAGTATTTTTATATGGGGAAAAACCTATAAAATTATAATTACCACCTTCTAAAGTTTTGTTCAGTTTGAAAAACAAGAACTGGAAAATATTACATGAAGATGACAATATACGGTATCTCATCCTTGATTGATTTATACTTTGCATTTACACATAGCCATAGACTGACAAATTACTGAGTTAATCAAGCCATGTGGACCAATTTAATGGTCATAAATAACCTCATGTGCTCCATTGGCTTCTGAGATTCATTAATTTGTAGCAACAGAAAACAGAGCCATTCATATTTACTGGAATCCCTGCTTTCTTTTTATGGATTAAACTGAAAGGTTAATCAATTATGTTGCTGTTTAATCTCACTGTCCTTGCTAATGTTAGCAATCAAGGTAAAAAAATTGTTTGAAGGCTGAAACTGACTTTGTGAACTCACTCAAATCCATTGATTTCAGAAGATTCTATGGGAATCTACATATTGATCACTTATGATCAATAAGGAAGAGAAAGGAAAATAGAGTTAGGCTTTCAAGATTTGATACTGGAGCCTATCTCAATAAAGTATAATTAAACTTGTGGAGTCTGTTTCTTGACTTGAAGCATTTCAAAAGGCTGACATTTTCAAATAATGCCCCATGCCTTTAAATTAGGGATTGTCCTTGATAACTCTTCAAACAGAAAACTGTCATCTGTTCAAGTAGGACATAGAGCTACCCTACCATTTTGACTGATACCTAAATTTAATCCTGCCTCAAACCTGGTGTATGTGTACAGCAAAATAAAGTAGAAGGTCAGAAACTAGACACTGTTATAATTGCAGACATGAAATCCATTTTTCTCCAATACTAATGTTTTATATACTTACAGTATTTAAAATATATGGAAAAGAGGTATTCTACCTAAGCTAAGTCCATTCAGTGACACCTTTCATTGCTAAATTTCTGATTTTTTAAAAAATATATCTACACCACATCTGGTACTTTAAATGAGGCATTTTTAGGATTTCAGTACTCTTCGGTCTCACTCATTACTCTGTATATATGCAGCTATTAGCTTGTGGCAAGATAACTAGGTGTGAATTTGTAACAGAATCTTCTATCCTTTACTTCTATTTTTCATTTCCTCCACCCCATCTAAAATAATCCAGATCCACAAGCCATAATAAACCAACTGGCCATATAGATATTTTATCTCAAACATCTTGATCATGTAAAAATGTTAATATATCTGCCTATCACAAAATTCAAACAAAGCTGATTGTTCTAGATATTTTTTTCAATCTCATTAATAATCCAAATAATCCATATCAAATTTCATTAGTTGCCTTGACCAAACTTCAGCAATCCTAATTAAGCAAGAAAATTGGATTCTTAGGATCTGTTTATTGGAAAAATCATGTCTCTAACTTTAACAATAACCCATTCAAAGCATGTGTAAACTATATAATCAGCAAAATTAATTGTTAATGAATGCATTCAAAATAAAATAATGAACTTTTAAGATACTTTCAATATGGCAGCAGTGGTAGGAGAGATAGTGTCAAGCTGGAGCAAATTTCTGCATTACTTGTTATCTTCCTCTCAAGAAAATTAAAGTATATATGATTGGAAAAAATTGGCTAATTTTTAGAAGCTTTGTTCAACTAGGGACTAAATGCCTGTTGAAAGAGGAACTAGTTATCTTGTACATCAAAATTGAAAAACAGAAGAAAATTAAGGAATAATAATTTTGGTTACTATAACACAATACATATAGTTTCTGAAACAGTAATATGAAGATGAAATTTAAAAGAGAATAACAGATTGGAAGGGACTTTGGAAGTCTTCTAGTCCAACCCCCTGCTCACGCAGGAAACCCTATTCCATTTCAGACAAATGGTTGTCTGATCTCTTCTTAAAAACTTCCACTGTTGGAGCATTCACAACTTCTGGAGGCAAATTGTTCCACTGATTAATTGTTCTGTCAGGAAATTTCTCCTTAGTTCTAGGTTGCTTTTATCCTTGATTAGTCATTGTGTCTTCTCCAAAGATACTGAAGCCAGGACAATAGCTTGACTCCTTCGGTGCGCAGCTGTTGTTGTAGAGTATTTGCAGAGTACCACCAAGATTTGTAATTCAATTGCGCGCAGCGCGTGTTTTACCGGCGTTCGTCAAGCGCGTCCACGAAGCGGGTAACCAGCATACCGGTAGGATCCCATCACTGATTGGAATGCTGCTATCATGTCACCCCTAATCCTTCTTTTCATTAAACTAGACATACCATGTTTTTTGGAGTATAAGATGCACTTTTTCCACCCCCAAAAGTGGGTGGAAATGTCTGTGCGTCTTATACAGTGAATGTTGCTGAAGCTCTGTTCACACGCTGGCCTCTGCCTCCCAGCAATTTGCCTCCTTGCAGAAAACAGCAAACAGCAAATAGCCTATTTCAGCTTCAGCACAGCCTGATTAGCACAAGCAGTTAATTATCAGTTGGATCTGTCTCCTGATGATCAGCTGTTTCAGGCTGCAGGGATTGCCATTGCCTATTTCCTGCACACCCCATTTTCCGCCTCTGCATCCTATTTTTGGCCTCCACGCACCCCATTTTCTGCCTGTTTCAATCCCCACCACCTGGAACAGGCCAAAAATGGGGCACACGGAGGCCGAAAATGGGGTACACGGAGGTGGCAATAGGCTATGGCAATCCCTGCAGCTGATTGTCAGGAGGCTGATACACTGACAATTAGCTGCTTGTGCTTATCAGGCTGTGCTGAAGCTGAAACAGGCTGTTTGCTGTTTGCTGCAAGGAGGCAAATTGCTGGGAGGCAGAGGCAGATTT
>JANHFQ010001609.1:117039-129957 GCA_032468035.1 Aparallactus werneri
GCCATGCTTCTGCCAGGTCCTCGGCCGAACCGTATGTGAGGGAAGTGGGTACATTTCCAAGCACCTGCATGAACTGTTCAGGGTCCATGAGGCGCCTGGGGCGGAACCACCTGGTCGGTTCCACAGCCCGGAAGCGGGGGGGGGCATATTGGAAGCCTAGCCGCAGGATATAGTGATCTGACCATGATAGGGGGGAACTATTTGGCGACCCCCCTGATCACTCAGCCACCGCCCAGATAAGAATACTAGGTTGGGCATGTGACCCCCCTCATGGGACGGGCCAACAATAACCTGGGTCATGTCCATGGCTGCCATGGAAGCCATGAACTCCTGGGCTAGCCCAGATGAACTCCCCAGGGATGGCAGATTGAAGTCCCCCAGAACCATCAGTCTGGGGTAGTCAACCACCAACCCAGAGAGAACGTCAAGCAGCCCTGGCAGAATGGTTGTGATGCAGCTGGGCGAAAGGTACATCAACAACACGTCCATCTGATCCCTTGGACCGAACTTCAGATGGAGGGACTCACATCTGCCTATCTGAACAACGGTGACTCCCGCGGCATTAAAGACTCCTTAATAATTATAGCCACCCCCGCCCCTGCCCTGGGCCTTTGGGCCATGAAACACCTGGAAACCTGGTGGGCAAAGGTCATTCAGAGGGACTCCTCCCTCCTGGCCCAACCAGGTTTCCATGATGCATGCCAGGTCAGCAGACTCCTCCTCGATTAGTTCTTTAACGAGGGGAGCTTTATGAGCCACCGACCTGGCATTTAAATAAACCATCCTGAGCCCGGGGGCCCGCAACTCCTCACTCCTGGAGAACAGGGATGCACCTGTGTGGCTCCATTTAGTGTCCAGCCCGTTGCCACCCAGGCCTGGCTCCAAAAAGGAGCCGGATCCACTCACCCTGCTGGGCTTTCACCCCAGCAGGGGACACCAATCGCACTTTCACTGCGATGGCCACTTGGGCCTCAGGAAAGAGTCCATTTTGTCTTGGAGTCTTAGTGTCCCAGAGTTCAAAAAGATGGAATAAGGAGGGGGGAAGGGGAGGGGCAGCAAAGAGCAACAACAGGTCTATTTTGGTCTATTTTGGTGGTTTCAGCATCCAACTTAACCCATCCCAGCTTTAGGGGGAAAATGGCAAGTCCCCAATAAGTCCCAGCTGGGAGGGGAAGGGTTGCAGCAGAGTCACCGTCGAACCCCCCAGGAGGCTCGCTTCTGGAGAGATTTCCTTCATCTTGTTGGACTCAGGGACTTAGTTCTGCATACCATCCCCAAACTAATGGAGCTGCAGAAAGAGTTAATGCTATGGTGTCTAGGTTCCTATGTAGCTATGTGTTGTTGCAACAAAACGATTGGGTAGATCTATTACCATTTGTGGAGGTGGCTTATAACAATGCAGTACATAGCAGTACTGGTCTTACCCCATATAAAATAGTGAGTGGTTTTGACTTCCCAGCTGTCCCAGAGTTAGGCACCGGTCCTGTTCCAACAGCATTCTCAAAGGAATGGGTTGAACAATTCCTTATAATATGGAAGACAGTAAGAACAGCCCTTCAAGTAGCTGCAGACAAATATAAGAAGGACACTGACAGAAAACTGGTGGACTGCCCTCCCCGCACTGTGGGAGCTAGAGTATATCTGTCAACCAAATATCTCAATTTAAGGTTACCTAGTCGGAAATTAGCACCATGGTTTGTTGGTCCATTCTGGGTGATGTAAATAATTAACCCTGTTACTATTCATTTACAGTTACTACCAGTATTAAAGAAGGTTCAACCTGTGCTTCATATCAGCTTGGTCAAACTAGCAATCCTGAAGCCGTCATCGTGGCCTGGTCCAATAAAGGGCCAACACTATGAGGTTGATGGTATCCTTGATTCTCGAATATGTAAGGAACAACTATTTTATCTAGTGCGGTGGAAAGGCTATCCTGTGACAGATGCCTCCTGATTAGCTCTAAGGATAATAATGCATCAATGTTGCTCCACAGGTACCATAGATCTAATCCCGGAAGGCCAGGACCTATCAATGCCATCTGATTTTGATGTATCTTCTTTCTCTGTCTCTCTCAGGGGGAAGAGTGGTAGAGTGGGCCTCCTGTTGAGCTCTACTCTTCTTGACACCTATGGATTTGCAGGGCGTTGTCTCCAAACTTCCAAACAGACATAGCTGGAAGACCTCATCTTTGATTCACTGAGGCAGAGCTTTCTACAATTGACTGCATAATTACAAATTGTGTGGTGGAGGGTGATTGGGTGTTGAGTGGGGCAGGGGCTACAGTGAAAAGGCATTTAAAGCTCATTTGTACATGGCTATTTATTGCTTTCTCAATCGCAGTTGCGATTGTTCCTCGCTTCACTGCAGTCATGAATAAAAAACCACTGAAAGATACATCTGACCTGGCTTATTTCTGAACAGTGAGTGGGAGTCAACATTTATATCTGACACTGTCATAAGTATTTGTGTAAAAAAAAAATTAGTTGTTTCTTGGTGGAAGTTTGCTTTGGTCCTCTCTGACCTTGGCCTATATTCTCACCAATACTAGCATTGCCAACAAATTGAGTAATGAGTCGTAATAACCAAGCTCAGAAAGCACCAGGGACTCCACAGTTCAACCCTGAACTGCAGGAATTGTCTTCTACCTTGAGCTCTTCAAGACAAAGTGAGATACAAATACAATACAAATATGTTCCTATATTTATTCTTACTCTTACCCTTACTATTCTGAATATATCCTGGAATTATAGTACTAGATCCAAATTTCAAATGTGAGTCATTAGTTTGAACAGACTTTTCTCCCCAGAACTGATAGCAATGACTTTCTTTAGATCTGCCTTTCTTTAGTTCTGACTGCTTCCTAAGTTGTAAAACACACCATTCCTCTCCATCTGTCCATACCTAGAAACATGACAGTGGCATCAAGGACATGATTGAAAAAAATAACTACAACTCCACATTGTATTAGTTCCAGAATGTGTAAACATTATTGGACTTCCCAAATACTTTCTCTCTTTTAGCTACCTTGGAATGCAATAATGCTCAAACAATTCTGCCTTCGCCCATACACTCAGTGGCAAGTGCAGCCAATGGCAGCACTTGTGCACTTGTGGATTGTGAACACACTGAAGTCGAGATGAGGTTTGGGCCCTATGTTGTAAACATCTGGTGGCCCAGGGGGCTTACTTCACCTTAATCAGCATTTTGCGGCTGCATGCAGACCTTATTTCTATCGAAAAAGCTGTGTGAGTTAATGTACTGAAATCGCAATCGTGCTTCTCAAGACACTTTAAAAAGGGCAGAAGGTGGCTATTATACTGTATAACTCACTAGCTGACAGCTGATATTTATCTGTAGTTGGGCCTAGTCTAGATTTAGTAGCTCTATGTGCCTGATGCTGGTCTCCCACGCAGTTTTGTAAGTCAGAGGGAGCCCCCTTGTGGTACACTGTGAAGCCATCAGCACTATTTTAGGGGACACAGACCCCCCTGATGGGTGTTGGGGGTGTCTTACCCCCACAGTGTTTATTCCCAGAGGAATCCCACAGTAATCTGTGTTTGGTTCAAATTGGTTGAGCCATTCCAGAGCTATGCTGGAATATACACACACACATACACACACACACATCTAATTTTATGTATAGAGAGATTTTGATTTCCTTAGTTTTAAATCAGGATATAATCTGTTATATGCAGTTAACATGAATACCACCATATATTTGTACAGGTAGTCCTCAACTTAACAACAGTTCATTTACTGACCTTTCAAAGTTACACCAGTATTAAAAAAGTGACTTATGACCATTTTTCACACTTATGACCATTGCAACATCCCCATTGTCATGTGATCAAAATTCTAATGCTTGGCAACTGGCTCATATTTATGACTGTTGCAGTGTCCCAGGGTCATGTGATCACCCCAGGTTGTAACCTTCTGAGCAGCAAAGTCAGTGGGGAAGTCAGGTTCTCTTAACTTACTAACTTGTTACTAACTTAACAACTGCAGTGATTCACTTAACAGTTGTGGCAAGAAAGGTCATAAAATGGGGCAAAATTCACTTCACAAATGTCCACTTAGCAACAGAAATTTTGGGCTCCATTGTGGTCATAAGCAGTGGTGGGGTTCAAAATTTTTTACTACCAATTCTGTGGGTGTGGCTTGGTGGGTGTGTATTTTCCAGGTCAGCCAATCAGAGGTGGTATTTGCCGATTCTCAAAATTATTGCTATTGGTTCTCCGGAACCTTTCGGAACTGGCTGAATACTACGTCTGGTCGTATGTCAAGGACTACTTGTACTCTTATCTAAAAAAATTTGGCGACAACCTTCAGACAGTTGCTTTGAACAGCCATTTGAAGCCCTGAGACCTCAGTTTGTGTATTTCTGCCATTTCTGCCATTACAGGCAGACAAGGGCAGGAGTCTTAATCTTCTAGCAGAGTCCCTTTTTCCAAAGGCTCCCATGTGACCTCGTGGCACACACTCGTCGGTCTTCCCTCTTGCTAAATATAAAAGAAGATGTGCAAAAGGCCCACCCTTCAGTCTTTTTAGGTGGCTAAGCAGAAATCATAATTTAAAAGTTTGTTTTGTGAAGAGAACAGTGTCAAATTCAAACCTGAAAATATTTCCGTTTAAATAACTTGCTCATACAGACAGATGCCTGGGCTGTGTGATGTGTGCGGAATTTTAATATTCTTTTCATTTTTCTTAAAATGGAGAGATGACTGCTTTTCTCTCAGTTCCCCTGCAGATGGAGTTTAGAAGATTAAAAACAAATTGGAGTAGCCAGGTCCACCCATTATGGTGGATTTGCTGGATGGAAAGAAATCTTGTCACCTTATCTGAATTCCTCCAAAGAAAGGCAGGTTGGACAATGTTATTTTTTTTGCTAATAAAATGCAAATGTCATACTCAACCATTTTTCTCTTTGTTGCCATTTTCAGAGTAGAACATGCCAATTATGCATGTTTTGTCAAATAGCCATTATTGTGTTTCGTATTGTTCAGCTTTTCTTTTAATAAAAATGATGCTGTATGTTTTTCCAGCCTTCCTTACTGCTATTCTCTTTTCAGTCTATCAATAGGCTAGCATCTGATTAATTTTATCCCCAGATCCATGGAGTTTAAAAATAGTTCTTCGGGTTCAGTGTGCCCAGCACTGTTTGTATTTTTTAATGATAGGACCTTCAAAATTTTATGTTTCTTATGTAGAAACTTTCCTGCATGGACTAAGTCTGAAAGGGAGAAATGCATTCATTTAAACACATAAGAACTTAAAATAAACAAATTCTACTCAGATTCAATCAATTTAGAACCTCTGTTCAGACTTTGTGGTGAGTGGCAAATCAGAGACTGAACAGACCAGATGGGCATGCATGCAAACATGCAAACATGCATACATTATTCATGAGTGCCTCCATCACATGCATTTAAATATTCTGTATCAGCCAAGCACCATCAAAACCCATCATGAACCATTGCTTTATAATAGTTATTTGTAATTGGGGCAAGGTAATTCAGAACCAAGAAAGATGGAAAATAGAGCTCGCTGAGAGAAGAGGAAAATGATGATCCTTCAAGAATAAGTAGAACTTTCTAGAATATAATAAACTCAAGGGTGGATCTTAATGACATTTGATTTGGCAGCATCTTGACCTAGATTGCCTAACAAGCCTCAAGATGGAAGAAATAGCAAAGCAGACATTTTAGATACTCATGTCAATTTAGTCCTCTCAGGCTTCAGAACTGATTGCTTGTCAAAATATCTTTCTGGAATATTCAAAGACTCCTGCAAAAGAAAATATGTAGAAGTTTTTTTGAACTGTAAGCCAGCACCTAATTCCATTGTAACCCAAATTGGTTTATTGTAGTATCAAAGGGGAAGGTCAGCCCCCCTCCAAAGAAGGCATAAAACCTCTCTTTGGAAAGTTATGCAAATTAGAGCAAACATCTAGCAAAAAAATTGATTAGTTATACCACATCAGGTTTTAGAGATACACTTAGAAAAAAACAAACTATGAGAAAACAGAACAGGACTACAGAGACACTTGGTTTTCTGAAGGTCAAAGAGTCCTGTTTCATGAACATAGTTTTTCCCCCTTAAAACTGCCCTTTTTTTCCCAAAGCCTATAATTTCCTTTTACTATCTTCTGAAAATTCCTCTCATTATCCTGTGGTCTTCTAAACGTTTTATGGCTGAGCTGAAAGTTTATTTTCACTGGGAAAGTGTGGGGAAGGGAGGGAATCATTTATTTGCTTAATTGAGGCCATATTTTTTTTCCTTCCCATACTTCATCTTCTAGCTTCAGCTTCGGGGTGAAGTATCATCAGTGCGCTGATGATACTCAGCTTTTCATCTCCACCCTGGTGCAATCCAATGATGCCCTCGAGGTGATGACCCGGTGCCTGGAGGCTGTGGGGTCTGGATAGGGATTAACAGGCTCAAGCTTAATCCAGACAAGACTTAGCTGCTGTGGGTGTCAGCCTCCCGGGTCATCACCATCCAACTTTGATGATGGGGGGGGGAGAGGTGTTTACCCCCTCTGAGAGGATGTGCAACTTGGGTGTCCTCCTGGACAGCTGAAATTTGACCAACATCTTGCAGCTGTGGCCAGGGGGACTTTTGCTCAGGTACGCCTGATTCACCAGTTGCACCCCTTTCTGGACCAGGATGCCTTGCTCACAGTGACTCATGCCCTTGTTACCTCACGGTTGGATTACTGCAATGCGCTCTACATGGGGGCTGCCCCTGAAGAGCATTCGGAAACTACAGCTGGTCCAGAATGCGGCCGTGTGAGCAGTTGTGGGTGTCTCGCAACGCACCCACATAACACCACTCTTGCACGAGCTGCACTGGTTATCGGTGGGTTTCCGGATTCAATTCAAGGTATTGGTTATTACCTTTAAAGCCCTATATGGCATCGGGCCGGCTTAACTTGGAGAGTGCCTCCTGCAACCATTTGCCTCCCAGCAACCAACTAAGGCCCACAGGGTCAGCCTGCTCCGGGTGCCGCCAATTAGTCATTGTCGACTGGTGGCACCTAAAGCAAGAGCCTTCTCTGTTGCGGCCCCTGCCCTCTGGAATGAGCTGCCCCGGGGGATCCAGATCATCCCGGACCTTCTCATCTTCCGCCAGGCTGTTAAAACCTGGCTTTTCCAGCGGGCCATGAGGGGATAAGTTCACCACTCAGGGGTTTTAGAATATTTATTAATTATTATTGTAACAGGGGATTTTATATTGTATTTTATTGTATTTTAGATTGTTGTACGCTGCCCTGAGTCCTGCAGGATTGGGCGGCATAGAAATTTTAATAAAATAAAAAAAATAAATGTTTATTAAGTGCAAGAGTTATAAACCATTGAATTAGCTAAAATAACCTCAGATAATGAAAAAAAGTTGTCATAAAACATTCAATAAATTGAAATATTTTCCAATGACCATAACCTGGGGCAATGCTTTTCATTCCCCAGTAAAGACACTGACTGATCTCCAAACTAGGATTCAATCATTTTGTCAAAATGAGAGGAAACTAAAGGACTTGTTTAAAACTTTGCCCAGGAAAATCTATAAACAAATCCATGATTTGGAGAGCTTTATTTAAAACTAGCCAATAAGCCGGTTTCGCCTGGGTATAGTTGGGCCTGATGCTGTTAGTAGCTCTATGTATCACGCTGTTAGTAGCTCTAGTCAGGCCTCATCCACGCGGCGTCACCCTTTCTCACACCCCTTGTGGAGTACTGTGAAGGCATCGGCATTATCGGTACTATTTTTAGGGGACACAGACCCCCCGAAGGGTGTTAGGGGTGTCTTACCCCCACAGTGTTTGTTTCTAGAGGGCAAGTCATTTGTGTACCAAGTTTGGTTGAAATTGGTCAAGCCATTCCAGAGGGATGCTGGAATTTACGCACACACATACATGCATACACACACACACATCCGATTTTATATAGATAAACTAATACCTCTCTTAACTCCTGGAAGAGGAATGACAATGTCATCATCATCCCCATTTCCCTCTTCTATTAATGCCATGCTCCCAAACTCAGTCATCTTCCTGCGATCCAAATATTCCTGTAAAATAAAATATGCGACAACATAGCCTTATTTCAAATTCCAAATGTGTTTCAGAATACTCCACTTACAATGGGATGCTAAATCCTTTCTATTCCTCCTTAGAACCATAAATTGTCTATGACTGATAAATTGATATAACATTACAAAGACAGAGCATAGATAAATAAGAACGTCTTAACAAAAATGTTTCAGAGTAGACAATCAAGTCAAAGACACAAATTTAAATTACTCAGTCAAATCATAAATTTACTATTAATTTAAAAATAATGTGTGGGTAAGGCAAATAACAAAAGTGACATATTTTTATTTTATAAACTTACAAGATTTATCTCACGTCCAACACACACATACTAACCTCCATTGCATCCAGGGAAAGATTGCAAGATATTTCAAACTTTTTAATGAGAATCTGTTCCTTGACATGATAAATACAAACATACTTTGACAGACCTCCTGCCAAAATGCACTGGCCATCAGCAGAATAGCATAGACTTGTAAAAGATCTGAAAAAAGAAATTCAAATCAATAATTTTACATATCACAAGCTCGGTACCCACAGAGTTTATAGTTCTCATCCCCGAGCAGTTACTCTGGAATAATTGCAGTCTGCATCCTATATGATAGGGTTAGGAATTTTTGAAGCGTAATTTTGTGCAATAACTCACATGTGCAGATACACGATTTAAATCTTACTCAAAACTTGTGAGATTTGAAAATCTAAAGAGGTACTGTATTTGTAAAAAAAAATCCCCATGTAAAATCCAAACAATCTTACAATCTTTGTCGGTTAAAGAGATATAAAAAGGTGCTAGGAGATCTCAAAAATTCAAGGTTATGTTCCAAATAAAGCTTAGGTTGAACTCAATCTTCAAGATGCCTTCCAACCTTTACAGTCCATGATTATTCAAGCTTTTTCTAAGGGTTCCACCATAAATTTTATAGATTCGTATTTTCTCTCTGGCTAGAAATTGATTTAAATATATATAACCTATAATTTTAGAATTAAGTATTTAAAAGAAAACCATAGAAAGCATGCAAAGCAAATCTCTGCACTCCAACATTAAAATAAGCCTATAGTAATAAAATTCGAACATTAAAATAAAAGATTTCACCAATTATAATAAATGTCAGTACAGGAAAAAAAGATTAAAAGGTCATAAATATTCTACCCACTTGCCCTTAGCAGCTTGTTTGGCAGTTATTTTGTCCAGTTCTTTCCTCCCCATCTGAAGGTCATGTCGCCCCATAATTGATCCTGTTTGCATTGCATTTTCATGATCCCAGAAAGTGATTTGCCCATCCAAGGAAGCTACAGCAAGCTCATTGCCATCCGGACGAAAAGCAACAGCAAGCACTGCAAAAATCATGAGTGAAATCCAAGGCAAGCTTTATTTAAGTTTCATTCCATTACATGCATTTTGATTGCATTACCTCCCTCAAACAATCATTAAGAGACCAATTGTTTAATTTAAATTTCCACAAGCATAGATTCCACATTTTGTAAAGATGGTCCTTATACTAAAGATGGTTCCTTATACTAAAACATAGTTTTAGTATAAGTTTTATCAGCAATTTCAACCAAACTTGGTGCACAGATGACTTACTCTCTGGAACAATACTGTGGGGGTAAAACACCCCTAACACCCCTTGGGGCGTGTGTTCTGACCCCTCGGGTGTGTGTGTTCTGTGAAGATACTGTGAAGATACAGCCTACAGCACAGTGGAGTTGCCTTGGTAATGGCTTCACAGTACTCCACAAAGGGGCATTTGTAACGGGGCCTGCCTGCACCAGTACGAGACCAACACGACGTACATCACACAGAAAGTACATTTATTGATGCTTCTGGGGCACAGGGAAAACATTTTTAATTCATTTAATTGTCGCTGAAATCAGGGCTCAGGGAGAAGTTGCTCTTGCCATTGCCTCTTCAGGAATTGCAGAGATGTTAATGGAAGGAGGGAGAACAGCTCATTCCACACTTACGTTGCCACTTCACATCGCCATTCCTGTCTAATACAGGATTGGGATAAATAAATATCCAGGCAACACCAGGTTATCGGCTAGTGTGTTATAA
The DNA here is from genome assembly GCA_032468035.1 of Aparallactus werneri. Classification (NCBI taxonomy): domain Eukaryota; kingdom Metazoa; phylum Chordata; class Lepidosauria; order Squamata; family Lamprophiidae; genus Aparallactus; species Aparallactus werneri. The sequence goes on from JANHFQ010001609.1 coordinate 127,185, forward strand.
AACTGCTTACATGATTTAGACAATTGGGAGAAAAAGCAAATGGAATTCTAAATGGAAACAGCCATCTCAGACAACTCAGAAACTGGAAAGCCCTGAATTTGATCTCTGTCCTTTAAAATGGAAAAGCTTTGAGAAGCCAATTAGTTGGCAGCATCTTGCAAAGTCACCTACTAGCAGAACCAGAAAATGAACAAAAATTCATGACAGATTATAAAAATGCAACTGGAATAATTTGCCTGACTGTAAGCAATTTAATTTTGGTTCATTTTAGGTAAAAGAGAATTACAAACGATATGTTAAAATAATTCAGGGATTATATGACAAAAAGTCTATCAATCCTAAAGTTAACTGGTTATAGAAATGTGTAATAAGAGGCTAGAAAAACCATATTTTTATGCACTGAATATCATGGCAACTAGAAATTTAAGAGGCAATTCTACCTACCTAGCCTACCTAGTTCATACTAGTGTGATATTAAATAGCCCTCCCAATATTGTGAGAAGCCATTTAGATTTGAATATGTATAAACAACAGAGCAGAGAAATAAAGAATAGTACTTCCAGCGGAATGAATAACATTGCTTTCAACAAAGAAGGAAGAACTTCAGCAATGATTTTAATAAATTCAGAATGCCATTAATTTGAACATCAACAACCAACAGACAAGAAATCCCCTTTATTGTATAGTTATTCTGACTGTACTCATTTTCAGCATGTTGGATGTGACAATATTTTGGGATCTGATGCTAAAGAAGACAGGTGTCGGGTATGTGGTGGTGATGGGAGTATATGTGAAGCTATTGAAGGTTTTTTCAATGATACACTGCCCAGAGGTGGTAAGTCTCAAAGGTTATATTATTATTGTTGTTGTTGTTGCTGTTGTTGTTGTTGTTGGTGTTGGTTGTACAGTCAACCATATGCTTAAACTGGATTTGGGATTTTTATTCACGTATTGAGTCCTTCTCAAGAACCTGGTATAGGCAAATATTGTTGTTTGATAGTGTTAGGATATTGTCACAAGCTATATTATTATTATTTGACAACTATTTAAAAATAGATCAGGAAATAGCCACCTGAAAGGTGCCATTTTACTCTCGTACACTCTTTCTAGAGTACTTACTAGATATATATATATACTTATATAATTCCCAGTTCCATTATCCTTTGTTCTCTGATGCATTGTAAACTTGTAGTGAAATAGCTGCTCCTCATACAAATGAAAGCAAATATGTAAAGTGTTTTATTTTTGTTTCTTATGTTTACATCATTGTAATGGAATTATAGGTCTCTATGTCTTGATTGCGACAATAAATAGCATTAAGATCTTTTGAATTCTTGCTATCTAATTGCGTTAGTTATAAAAAATAAAAGTGTAAACTGTTGCTTTATCAGTGAAACAATTGCCCTGATTACCTTATAGGCTACATGGAAGTGGTTCAAATTCCTAAAGGTTCTGTTCATATTGAAATCAAAGAAGTGGCAGTATCAAAAAACTATATTGGTAAGTTAATGATCTCATGATTTAATACAAATTCTCATATATGTTGCTGGGTTCAAAATAACTCTCAGATAGATTCCATATAACAGTGTTGCAACGGCTGCACTAACTTGTTTTTTTAATCCTTCAAGTCACTGTTGTCACCTGGAGACTTTTTTTTTAAACTTAGACTTATATATCGCTTCACAGTGCTTTCCAGCACATTCTAAGCAGTTTACAGAGTCAATATATTACCCCCAACAAATTTTACCGACCTCGGAAGGATGGAAGGCTGAGTCAACCTTGAGCTTGGTGAGATTCGATCTCCCAAACTGCTGAACAAGTCAGCAGAGGTGATCTTGTGACTGTGGGCGGGCATGCAGGACCATTTTGTGGTCAGAGGTGTTTTATGAGCTGTAAAACACCAGTTCTGGGACTGTTGTAACTTTGAAAAGCTTTGAAATAACCAGTCATAAGTTGAGGACTATCCATATGTACAACTGAGAGATAGGGAAGCCTGCTTTAAAAATGCATAAATTTGGGGAACTTATGAAAACAAAGTGTATTTGATCCCGAACGCCCTACATGTAACAGAACTGTAGCAATAGTGGAAAATGATAGTAAATGTCAGAAAATTCTGTAATTGTCTAGCTGTATGTAACCACTGTGTCTTCTTCATGTTTTCTCTACAACACTACTATATCCAGGATTTTTTGGCAGAATAAAATGGAGGCCAGAAGATGGCTGTTGCTATCATCAGTTTAATAATTGCAAGGAGGAAGTAGGGCTATATCCCAATTTCAGTATTTATAAACAACTGAAATATCATCTGTCATTGTGCACAACTTTATTTACATTGTTTCAGTGGGAAAACTATTTCATTCTAAACATGTGCTTTTAACTTCTCAATATTTTAATACTATTTCCTACAGATTTTGTCCATTTGAAATAGGCAAGTGCTTAAAGACAATGTGTCTGTCAAATCAAAGAGATCACTGGGCAATATGCACAAACTTTGATATTCCACCACACCAGTAGATCTGCTTCCAACAGAGGCTTTGGCTAAGTGGATAAAATCCTGCTCGCTGTGGGTAGGATACCATAAGAAGTAATAGATGGGCAACCTATTTTCTCCCATCACATTTTGTTTTCTGTTGGATGTAACTGAAACAAGGTATTCCGGGTTAGCCATATTGGTTTCTGGACTGTATAGTCTCCTGTCAAAAGGAAGGAAGGAAGGAAGGAAGGAAGGAAGGAAGGAAGGAAGGAAGGAAGGAAGGAAGGAAGGAAGGAAGGA
>JANHFQ010001609.1:281418-293728 GCA_032468035.1 Aparallactus werneri
ACAGCGCTCTGTTTAGTCATGCGGCCACATGACCACAGAGATGTCTTTGGACAATGCTGGCTCTTTGGCTTTGAAACAGAGATGAGCCCCCTAGAGTCGGAAATGACTAGCACGTATGTGCGAGGGAACCTTTACCTTTACCTTATAGCTACAGTACTTAAATGCAAGTTTGGATTGTTAAAGCAAGGACTTTCAGATATCATTTTGTAATCTCAGATCTTCTTACATAGAGTATATATAAACTGGGGCTTCCTCCTGTTATCCCAAAATAAAAGAAAATGACAAAGAATTTTTAACATGTTTCAGAAATCTAAACTAGCTTTCATACATTCTGAAAGCAAAATTGGAAAAGTTAAGTATATGAGGAAAATTATTTGGTGCAAATCATTTCCTCAGTGCTAATTAGGCTAAACATTTTTATTCATTCAAACGAAAAACAACTGAGCAGGCTCAGATGTGGATTAATTCAGGTCTATAGTAGTTACATTCATTTGTGAATATTTTTAACAACTGATAAATAGTAAAGACTGTTACTATGGTTACTTGGATTGCTAGATGTGTAGCTGCTTGGGTAACATTTCTGCTAAAGGGCATATTCCTACATCACAAGTCTTGTTTGGCATAATACATAAATATTGGTTGCATTAAAATACACACTTTCCAGTTGAGTATGGTTAGAATTTTTTCAAATTACTATTCTTGCATTAACTTTGAATTTATCACTATTATATACTGTATGTGTGTATAGTTACTGTATGTATATGTGTATGTATATATACAGTATACATGTGTACATATGTACTTACATACACACATAGTATACCGTATGAAGTGTTATGAAAGAAAGATTTCTAAGTTAACTAACTTTATTATAAAAATCAAAATCAATCCTCAGTGCTTTTCATGCACAATGCAGCTGTTTTGTGAATTATGTTACAGTAGCAAAAGTAGATTCTCAGACTAATTGTGGGGCTTTCTCATAAAAGCTCACCCCCTTAGATTGTTCTATACTTCCTTTTTGGTCAGAGGACTTTTCTAAGAGTCAGTCTAGTCTTTGCTCTTCAAGGTTGAAGCTCCATTTGTTGCAGAATGATGAGTACTTGCAGCTTTCCATCACATCCACTGGCAGTCCCTTGGTGGGGGGCACAGATATGAGTCCCCCAGTCTGGTGGGTTCATCTGGCTGAAGGAAAAGGGACTTAGAGTCAGGCATTTTTCACAGGGTCTTCTTTGTGAAATAATCCAGGACATCTCACATAAGTATTGGTTGCATTAAAATGAATCATCGCTTGAGCCACAAAGCTGATTGCCCTACAAAAGTGCATCTCGGTGCAGCCTCCTTCCAACAAATATAAAAACTTCAGAAAGTTCTAATATCACAAGTTCTCCTTGTTGGGAGGAGGAATTGTGCTGAATTAAAAGTCTGAGGGTTTTGAGGATAAGTAGATTGGGAAAAAATGATTAAGGATACTATGTGCTGGTTTTTTTATCTGACGTTGTATACTGACTATTGGTTTTTACATTTATTTTATTTATTTATTTTTATTATTGCTTGTGAGCCTCCCAGAGTTATGTTGCTTAAGTTGAGTGGCTATACAGATCTGATAGGTAGGCAGGTGGGCAGGCAGGCAGACTGATTTATTTATTTTCTAGGCCATATGACATTGCAGAATCTAAGTAAAATGTCCTATAGAGCCAAGACTTCCCCCAACATAATTTGGCAAATCATGGCAACATTTTAAGCCAGCTTCATATAAATTCTACCCCTACTTAAAATACAGTGCAGTGGAAAATGTTGTCCTTTTCTTGTTGCTATTTCACTTAAAAGAATGCAAACAGTGGTGAACATATGTTTAGATATAAGAGCAGTGGTGGGATTCAATTTTTTCCCTACCTGTTCTGTGGGCATGCTTGGTGGGCGTGGCTATGTGTTCAGCCAATCAGATGTGGTATTTGCCAGGGTCAGCCAATCAGAGGTGGTATTTTCCGGTTCTCAAAATTATCGCTACCGGTTCTATGGAACCTGTCGGAGTAGGCTGAATCCCATCACTGATAATAATTTTGGCTTGCTTTTTGTAAAATGATGACATGGTATATACATATGTTTTGCATTGTTGTTTATCTGAGCTTGTATTTGCCTACTTTTAAGAATTGCTAAGGACCAGATTTTTTTATTACATCCTGATATGTAAAATAATAGCATTCAAAGAGGGTATAATTTCTTTTTTACATGACTGTAGTAGTGTGGTGGAGGTAATGTGTTCTTTGCTAAATCAGCCTTAGTCTGCATAAGCAGTGGAAAGAGTGATGGGAATTGTAGTCCTCATAGTAGTTTGCTGATTTTGAAATAAGTGACCTAAGACTTCTTTAAAACAAAAAACATTCTATCTAAAGAACTGGAGAATCTGCTAGTGTAGAACATAATAGGTTGAACAAGCTTGTCAACCTAATCTATTAGAAGGAACAATGCGTAATAGCCTTGCCAACAACACAATAATAAATATATTAGCATTTATTATTTACTGCAAGTATTTATTTACTTTGAACATGTACAGTATAACTGAAAGAAATATGCAAATTATGTAGTTTTTGCTGATAAACATCAATGGATGTATGAGAGAACTTTTGTAGAGCCTGTAATCATTAAATCCAGAGCTAAAAATATTTTAAAGAACTTCCTGAAGATCTATATTGAACAAGTCAAGATAATTTTAAGCAGAAGGAAATTTCAGCAACCCTAATTTACTTGGTGAATGGATCTTAGGTTATGTTATGACAAGGTTATCATGGCTAAGCTCTTATAATTATGTATCATTAATTTTTTATTAGTGTTTGATCTAAGCTTTAAATTGAATGATGCTGATATGGAGCTAAAGCAATTTTGCTTAAGATATGATTGACCTTACTTGGTGTAAGGATAGCTTTTTGTGTGGGAATAATACATTTGTAACATTACATGTATCGATAAATGTTTAGCATTATTTCTATATCTCTGCGCAAGTGTTTCTGAACAGCATTTGAGTTACTTTTCGTTCTATTAATGTCTCCAGTGGTTAATGGTATGTGAATTGTTGATATGAAGAATACTAAAAGGAAAAAAAGAAATGTGCTTATGGATTTTTAATTGTTTGACTCTTTTGGCTTATAACTGAAAAAACTAGATGGGAAAATCTTTTCTATTAAACTTTTTGATTTGCTTTATATTTTCATATGCAACAATTTTATGTTTCCACTTTCTTATTTCATATTAATTACATAAAAATTATTATAGTTGCCCATTTCATAGTATTAGAAGAATTTTTGTACTATACTGATTTAAATTAGCAGTGTCCATACTTTTTTACCAAAATCAAATTAAGTGCATTTTCTAAGAAGAGATGGTACAACAAAGTTGTATATTTTTTGCCATTATGTTTATTATTTTGTTATATAGCGAATGTTTTACTGTATGCTCCATCACAAACCACACCCACATAAAATACAACAGCATCCATGTTATTAATCTTGAAGAAATAAATGGAAATGAAAATATTTTCAGTGTTACATATTGTTGCTAACAAAAACTACATGGATGTATCTATATAGATACCAGGAAATGAGCTTGAGTAGAAGGAGACTTCACTTTTGGTGTTTTACACTTGTCCTAATTGGCAGGACTAATGCCAGAGCCTTGAAAGCAGGTCTATGGTAAGGTTGTTATATTCCAGCTTTTAATTTTGAAGGAAGTTCCATTACAGCAATCACATACCAATATCACTGGAAGTGTGTGTGTGTATGTGTGTGTTTACTATGTACGCAGACACACATATACTGAAGAAAGTAGGACTGGCTGCAGCAGTTCATCTTAATACAAATACTGTCAAACACCTTGTGGATAAGTACAGGTAGTCCTCAACTTATGATCACAATTGACCCCAAAATCTCTATTGCTAAGTGAGAAAATTGTTAAGTGAGTTTAAGTGCTGCATTTTATGACTTTTCTTGCCACATTTGTTAAGTGAATCACCGCAGGTGTGAAATTAACAACAAGGTTGTTAAGTGAATCCGGCTTCCCCATTGATTTTGGTTACCAGAAGGTCGCAAAAGGGGATCACCTGATCCCGGGACACGGCAACTGTCATAAGCATCTGAATGTAAATCACATGATCATGGGAACACTGCCATGGTCATAAGTGTGAAAAATGGCCAGAAGTCACTTTTTTCATTGCCATCGTAACTTTCATTGCCATTGTAACAGTCACTAAGCGAACCATTGTAAGTCAAGGACTACCTGTAAAAGAATGGCGGGGGGGAAAGAAGCAACACAAGCAACACAGATTTAATAATATGACATTATTTTAAAGGGCCAAAACTTTGTACGGGTTGGGGGTGAGAAATAAATTAAAATTTCCTGACTTTTTTTTACTTGCTTGTTGAACACCATATAGTCAATTGTACTGTTTTTCTTGTTTGTTTTCCCTAAAATCTCTTTTCCGTTCTCAAATTTTACTTAGCGGGTCATCTGACATTTGAGTGCCGAAACTTTCTCCGTGTAGATCCCAAAAGAGACATTGTTTTAGATGTGAGTAGCACAAGCAGCGAAGAGAGTGAGGAAGAGGAGCTGGGAAAAGTTGATGTGGTTCCAGAAAAGCAGGGTAAGTTTGATCGTCTTATATTTGTCTTTGTTGCTTTTCTTTGGCAATTTTCTTTTCTGCACACTGGGTTCCCACAATGCTGTCAGGATATCTGCCAGAAGAAGAAAGAATGATCTTTTTCAATTATCTTTGCAATCAGTCCTTAAAGCCAGATGGTTCCTAGTTCAAGAATCACTAAAATCTTAAATCACTCTAATTTACAGGTATTCCTGATGACGAGGAAAAGAGAAAGACCCAAAAGAAGAGCAAGGAAAAATCAAAATTAAAGAAATCAAGAAAAAGGTAGAAACATTGAGACAGAAGTATAGGTAGTCCTTGCCTTATCACAGTCCATTTAGTGTCCATTCATAGTTACAAAGGCACTAAAAAAAGTGACTGATGACCATTATACCATCCACATGGTCACATGATCAAAATTCAGACGCTTGGCAACTGACTCATATTTATGACGGTTGCAGTGTCCCCGCATCATGTGATCACCTTTCGCGGCCTTCTGACAAGGGATCAATGGGGAGGCCAGATTCACTTAACAACCATGTTACTAACTTCACAACTGCAGTGATTTACTTAACAACTGTGGCAAAAAAGGTTGTAAAATAGGACAAAACTCACTTAACAATGCCTTGCTTAGCAACAGAAATTTGGGGCTCAATTGTGGTTGTAGATCGAGGACTACCTGTAGTCAAATTGATGATGCCCTGGCAAATTAGACAATATATTATTCTATTAAAATAAAAAAAAAGGAAACAACATTTTGAGATCCTGAAAAATTTCTCATAGTTTCCTGCTTAGCTAGAGAAACAGTCCAAAAAAGAACATAGTTTTGAGTAGCCCAACAGTCCTTGCTTGGGCAAGATTATATTAAGCCATAGTGTGGTTGCAGGAAACTAGCTATTGTAGATTGAGTAGACCATGTTTAATCAAGCCATAAATCATAGTTTAAGCACAGTGTGACTTTAGTTATAGAACAGATTCACTAGAAAGTATGGTATGTACCAATATATTAGTCTGGATGCAACTCATACTATAAATAAAAGAGTTTTAAACTACTTTAGCTTGATTGCAGTTTTAGAATTCAAGTAGAAATGGCTAGATTGTTGTCTGATGTATTTCTCTTCTGTTTTTATTTAGTGCATCTATATTTAACATTTTTGCTCTTTTAAATAATTAATGTTTTCACCTGTAAACCTTAGTTATCTTAGTGTAAACCTGAACCTGTAGAATTTCTGTCTACTATATGGGTGATGCTTTTTAGAAAATTTAATTCCCTATTAATACACTATCCCCAACCAGAGGATAGTTTCTCAAATAGAGAAAGACTATATTAGAATAAAAGGTTATATAACTTAAGAAAAGTCTCTTTGGTGTATTTTGCTACAGTAATTAGGTTTACCAGAAGTTTTATGTTTAGCATTTACTGTTTTAATTACGTCATAAACTACATTTATAATCCTGTGTTTTATAGATCTCATTCTTCAAGCATCACAGAAGACGATGAACCGAAATCAAAAAAGCAGAAATCCCATAAAAAAGAAAAGAAGAAAGTGAAAAAGAATAAATCTAAGAAAAGAAAACATCATCACAAAAAGGGAGGAAAAAAACACAAAAGAGGAAAAGATTCTTCATCTTCCGATAGTTCAGATTCTTCTAGCAATGATTGAAAAACAAGACTTAAGTTGATTTACGTCAATCCTAGTTCAAATAATGCCGCAAGATATATACTCCATAATAATTTATTTTAAAATTTTCTTTGTATTAAACTTTTTTTTTGTGGGGCAGGGGGAATTAAGGTTTTTATTCTCCTTTGTGGGTTTCAATCTTTATTAGTACTTCCCAATTGAAAATTGTTTGAGATTAAAATCTTAGAACTAATTATTACTGCTAAGATTTTAATCTCTCAACAATTACAAATTATTCACGAACAAAATCCAGTAATTTTAGTTGTACAGTCCTGTTTTTTTTAACCATATAATCAACAGGCACCTGCAAGAGACTGCTGTTTCTCAGATTTCCGATCCCATTTATTTCCATTATAGGTCCTAGAATGAGAAGGAAAAAAACCTACCCAATTCCATGGCAGGCATTTACCGTATGTCCTTAACTGGGAACACCTGGAGAAGTTCCACTAGCATCATTGTCCGTTCCAGTAGAAAACTAACAGAGCATGGAACCAATAATTTTCCCTCTTTAACTTCTCTTTTTTTCTGTCCCATGGAGATGTTTTGTCATTGTGTTCTGTTATTAAGATATATGTTCTTTTATACATTTTTAGTAAAACTACTAGAAGGAAGTATGTATCTTAGGAAATTTTGAAGCGTAGTCATTGCTAGTTAAATCTGATGATTCTAGAACTAATTCTAAGAGTAATTCATTCTAAAACCATAAGCTATAACTAGCAATGATTGTATAGTATACAGCATAATATGGAAAGAAATGTGAAGTTGTTGAAAGGCTGTGGTAGCATATTATAAGTGCACGTGGTAGAAGTATCTCTGGATCAGGATGTAAGTTTGTGTGTGAGAGTAAATATTGGGAACTAAATGGGCAAAGTGGACATAGATTTTTAAGCACCAAGTGATTTTTTTTTCCTAGTAAAAATCCTGCTTTTTGACCACTTGAACTAAAAATGAAAACTATTTTTATGCTGCTTTTTTATTTCCATGTTGTTTCTTGCCATTTATTTTATTGAGGAAAAATTAGTATATACTTTTTTGTTGGACCAAAGAAGTAAACCTGATTGAATTTGTAAGCTAAATGATTGCTTTATTGTGCTTAGTTTGCTGAATTTTTTTAAAAGGTCGTTCTTTTATCACCAAGTGCGTCCTTTTTCCACTGGTGGTGGAAAAATGGTGCGCGAAGCAGTGGAGGGGAAAACATACCTTCTGTATTTTCAAGTTCTGCCTCATTTGTTTTGAGGCTGTTTATATATTGCAGTATGTGCCAATTCAGAATAAAAGTTGCAGATATAACATTTAAAAATGTTATCTTGGCAATAAATACATAGGGTCTAAGTAAATATGTTTATTAGACGCAGCATGTTAGATTCAAAAGGAGAAAGATGCTTTGAAGTACATAGCTACTTAGTTAAGCGGCAGTTTGTACTATAGTAGCAATTAATTCTTAATGGGATTATATTAAATAATTCCCCATGGTCCAGTAGCTCTTCTGTTTGCAGACAGGGGCATCTAAGAATGCAGCTTCCTGTATAGACAGCACACTACCTCTTAAACTATCAAATTGTGTATCAGATATTGACAGGCACTGTAAGAATTCATTTAAAAAATAGCTCAGGAATTTAAAAGAAGATCTGTCTACTCACAATAAATCTTCAAATTAAGTGGTAGACATGAATGCTTACCTTCCCGGACATCCCTGCATCATCAGACATAAATAGTATTGTTTTGTTCTGACACAAAACACATAATGAAACTGTTGACAAACCTGTAATTTTGTGCTCAGAGTTGGAAGTAGGATTGCTTTATTCTACCTGTTGCTGGACTATTTTTTAATATAAAGATCCTCATCCTATCCATGGAGCAAATAGTGATGTGGGCATGATTTGATATGGTTAATGAGTTGACATTAGTCAAATGGTGCTTAAACTAATGAAGTTCTCACTGCCACCACATATAACACACTCAAGAAAATATGGCAAGAGAAAAAAAAATGTCAGCTCAGAAAAAGGTTTGAGAGATTTGATTCATGTTGCATTGAGATACTAAACTATCATTGTGGTTAGGCAAATATTCTATTCTGTCACTAATAGCAACCATGATATTGCTATATATTGCTATCAGAATCTATTGCTGAAATGTATAAGCCAAGTGACTAGCAGCTAATCATTGGACGAAGAGAAGGTGAGCTCCTCCCATAAAATAATGTGGGAGGTGGGTTCCCTCCCCCCAACAATTTGCTTAAAACAGCACGCAGTTCCAGTTGTCTGGTTTCACACACTAGGCTAAACCATAATGCTATTGGTGAATCCTGACAATATCTTAGTGATCTGTTATCCATTAGGTTTATATGGCTGCCTATATCAAATACTTGATTCTGAGCAGCTAATAATTAAAAGCTGTAAAGTAAACAAACCAAACCATATATTAGCAGTTTCTCTATTTCAGAGGCATCAAAGCCAATAAACATTTTCCCAGATATCAAATTGGATGCAACTGATTCAAAGCAATTGCATCCAAGTGCTGGTTTATTACTGTGTATAGATGCCGCTACCCGTTAGGCACATAGCAGGCAAGCAACCTTGCAAAACAATCTGGCAAAGATGATGAAGACGATAGAAAAGATGATTCATATAATCCTAGGTAATTGTCAGGGCAGTAAGAAGAATTGTTCTTAGTAGCAGATCACCCCTTCTAGACATAGCATTTTCTTACTCATATCTTCAGAGTGCTACAATCCAAGACAAATAACCCCCCCCCCCCAAATCAGGGTCAGGGTTATGATTCACTCTGTCTCAAAGACTTGACAAAGCCATGTTTTAAGGGCTTTCTCAAACAACAGGGTTGGGGATGTGTGAGTTTTGGGGGAGAACTATGATAGGATTGAGGAAAAGCCGATCTGAGGTTCCAGAACACTGCAACATTTTAATGAAGAGATCTGAACTATGCTCTACCACATCTAATAAGATAGGCAGATGTATTAGGAGATGGGCAGTCCTGCAAGTAACCAGGTCTTAAGACCTGATGGGTTTTATACATTTTTTGTTTGTACAAACAACATCTGATGTGTTCCAAGATGGCAAAGAAAGGATACTGACCTGTGGCTGCTTTGTAGCTAGAGCAGGGCTGTCAAACTCCCAGCCCACGGGCCGGATACGTCACGTGCTGGCTACGCCCTCGCCTGGTTTAGTGAAGGGGAAAGTCCCAATACGTCACGTGATGTTGCCGTGACGATGTGAGTTTGACATCCCTGAGCTAGAGAATCTGCTGTGAAAGGGAGAAGCACTCTCAGAACCACCTTTTGGGGGCTGAATCTTTATAACAACTTTGTTACTTGTTATATCTGCTTGCTATAGAACATCTGCCAGGTTAACCCACCTCCTTTACATGGACAATTTGAAATTGTTTGGAAAAAATACCATCTGAAATAGAATTGTTGCTCAACAATATCTGTATGTATAGCCAAGATATTGCTATGGATTTTGAGCTGGACAAATGTGTCACACTCACTATCACAGGGGGAAAAACAATGAAAACCGATGATCATTACAAATACTTGGGCATTCTTCAAGTTGACATCAAACACATTGAAGTCAAGAAAAAAGTTAGAAGTGGAGAAAACACCAAGACAATCAACACCTAGGCAGTTCCAGTGATTAAATACATGGCTGGAATAGTGGAATGGACTCAAGCAGAACTAAAAACCCTGAATAGGAAGACCAGAAAAATAATGACAATGAATCACGCCTTTCATCCATGCAGTGAAGTTGAAAGACTGCTTAAAGAAAATAAGTGGGTGTGGAATGTTGAAGAAGAAAAGGTCATTGGGAGAATATCTGAAGGACGTTGAAGAAGATGCATTGAAGCTAATATACCACAGGGGCTAACTGAATTGTGGAGACACCAAACTGACCTGGCAATAGTTACAAGAAGGAAAATTGAAAAAGACAGTGGAGCTAATTCTGGCTGCACAAAACCAAGCTTTAAGGACAAATGCATAGAAAGCCACCTCTGCAAAGACGCTGAAGAAACAGTGGACTACCTAATTAGCTGCTGAGAAAAGATTGCACAGACTGACTACAAGCAACAGCATGACATGTAGTAACAATGTTACAATGAAACATCTGCAAGAAATACTGTTTGGAAGCAAGAACTAATAGAACCATAAAATAAACAAAATAATAGAAAATGAAGCCAAATTTCTCTGGAGCAATAGAACCCAAACAGACACCTTATGCAGACTTAACTGTCAATATACAAGATAAAAAAGTCTGAATAGTGGATGATACGGTATCTGAAGACAGCAGAACAGAAGAGAGAAAATGGAGAAAATCACAACATACAAAGATTTCAAATAGAAGTAGACTGACTATGGCAAAAGAAAGCAAAGATAGTATCAATACACACACCTTGGGTACGATGCAAAAGTAATTGGAACACCACTTGACCGTTATTGGCATTGACAAAATCACCATCAGTCAATTACAAAAGGCAGCTTTACCTGGAGTACCTTACATCCTTTAACACCATCAAACAACATCTGCTATTCCAAGTTCTGGGAAGAACTCAATAGATGAATTAAAATGCCAAATTCAGTCTAAACATCTGGCTGACTGTGTAACAAACGATTATAATAACAATAGTGACAATTTCAATAATTTTACCATGGAAGTCTTTTAAAACATCTCTTTAAAATGTCTAGCTCGAGATTTTGAGTTAAGTATGGAAAACAGCATTTTGCATGTTTACAAGCTAAAATAAAAATAGTCAGCATGTAATGTTCTGCCTTTGTTTAAGTTAATTGTCACACACACTTCTGCGAGATATATAATTAATTGCCATTCCAACTAAACACTTAAGAAATGTAACCGTTATAATTAAGGACTCTTAGTAATTCTTTGTGCTGTCAAGAGTATGCAGTGCCTACCTTCTCAGAGGGAAGAGATCACCAGATGTTGCCATTTTAGAACAGCTTCTAATTTTTTGTGGTTTTGTATAAAGAAATAGCAAAGCACCAGATCATTCACGATGAAATCAACAAACATCAGCACAGCAATGCCCAGTCAAACCAATACTAAAATGTAATTTGCATTCAAATAAACTGAAACAGGTTACCTATAGTGGTATTGAATTATGCAGGTTTTTAAAAAAAAATTGCTATTCTTGCACACCAATATAACTTAGCTGCTATTGTACCATTGTTTTAATGTGAGTTACTAATTGCTACAAGTGCATGCCAACTTTCCTCATTCATTAACCAGAAGACTCAAATCCAGGAAATACCCACTGACACTTGCACATCTGCCCAACAACTTTTAACATCCATTCCCCAAGAAAGTCAAATGGGTAGCTGAATACCCAGACATAGGAAGACACATAAATGACCCCAAGAAAATGATGCCAGGCTTTGAACTACCACATCAGCAACAGATAATGTTGAATAGGATTTGCACCTTACCTGCCAGGACTCTCTATATAAATGGGGCATAGTATCCACCCCTAAGTGTGACCAAGGAGTCCCACATCAAACTATAAATCACATTGTGACTGGCTGTAAGCTGAGGGCATACACAGGTCCGTTGATTCTTTTAATATAAACGATGCTGTGCTTCAGTGGTTAGATGATTTATTCTAGACCAGGGATGTCAAACTCAAGGACCATGGGCCGGATGTGGCATGCGGGGTGCTTAAATCGGGCCTGTTGGGCCAGCCTAGAAATAGCAAAGGACTTGCCCACGGTGCCTCTGGCAACCAAAACTTTGGCCTGGATGTTTTCAGCCTGGATTTGGCTGCTTTGGCTGGCAGGGTGCTGCAGGAGGCATCTATCCCATCTCCTCCCCTCAGCCAGCCTGCGGAGGAGAACTACATTGCTCATCCAGCCCTTGAAGAAACCCAGTTTGACACCCCTGATCTAGACATTGGTAAAGGTAAAGGTAAAGGTAAAAGTTTCCCTTGCACATACGTGCTAGTCGTTTCCGACTCTAGGGGGCGGTGCTCATCTCCG
>JANHFQ010001609.1:367482-379347 GCA_032468035.1 Aparallactus werneri
GTACAAAGTGCTGAAACTATCCTTGAAGAATTAGCTACATTTTAAAGTGTCCCTCCATCTTTCCCAGCATTAGGCTCTTTTCTTTTCCTGATAGGTGACACTAATATTATTTCACTCATCAACATTCAATTGATGAGTGAAATTCAATTGTTACTAATGTGTTTTTCCTTTTACATAGACAAAAAAAATATGGAATAAGAAAAAAATCTTGTTGTCTTCATAAAAATTCCCAAACAATAACTTGTGGCTTTAATGGACAATGCAATAATTAACTAGATGTTCAGTTTCTATATATATTGCCAAGAATCCTTTCCTCTGTTACTACCTTAGAGACTTATAGTTCAATTTGAAATACTGCATTTTTAGATTAAATTGGTGGTAACTAACGTCTTCATTAGCTCTTGCAAAAAGACAGATTATAACGCACTGAAGACACAATATGCATATCTGGATCTGTTCAAACAGATTTCTAGGTCTAGATAATGATTATGAGGCTAATGCACTTCAGAATCTGTGGTTAATTTTAACTTACCAGACAGAGTGGTGTTCTGTATGCATCTCAAGGAGGCAATGAAGGAAAGCAGTAAATGTTAAAACTAAGCTAAATTAATACTGAAAGTTACTTCCAACCTAGTTATATAAGGGCTAAGTATCACTGAGAAATACTTGCCTCATCATAGTTTAACTCTACGAGCACTTTCTTTCCATTTCTCACTACTGAGAAATCCTCACATATAAGCCTAGTTAAAAATTAAGCCGACTACAGGCACTTGATAGTGAGATGGGCAGCATATACATTTAATAAATAAAATAAAAATAAAAATATTTGAAGGGCAGACTATGCATATAAATGATAATTGAGGAGAATGTAATACTCAATACATGTATTCTGGATTTTGCTATAAAGATGTGCCAATTGTTGAACAATTTTGACTGAAATACATTGAAATATTTACATATTAATTCTACATGACATTGCCACTGATGACACTGATTACTGACAGATACACTTTTACAAACACATATCAGCTGGCATCACATCTAATTTGGTTATATTTTCATTGGCTATATGTTATTAGTATATATTTGGAATACATTTAATACTGAACGTTTTCTTGAGAAGGATAGTTTTAATATCAGTTCTAGTTTGGAAATATAGACGATAGTTACTGAAATGTATTTTAGAAAGGCTTTTCACCTGATTGAAAAAAAACATGGGTAATTGCAGTACGGCAGAGAGGACATGGAGTGCTAGTTGGATTATCCTTGGCAAGCATACGTAGGCAAGGTTCGCAGAAAATATGATGGCATGGGTAGCACTTGTAAGGATTGAAGTAGATATCCAAGCAAACTGCACAGAGATAGCTTTCCTTATCTTTTCTGTGTTCATATTCTTCTTTTGTATTCATTGTCTACAATGGAATGAAAACATGAGGCAATGTCAAAAACTATTTTAATCATTCAAATTAAAGATGCAATACATGCTGTAATATCATTTGTGAGAACGGAATACTTATATACTAAAATAATATGAAAAATTATAGGGTGGCTCAAATAACCAATATTTAATAACTTGGAAAATAACAAAATCAACCTACTTGGTTCAACCACTGTAAACTCTCATGGTGAACATAGTTTATGATAGTATTAAGTTATAAATAAAATTATATACTTTGATATGGGTATATCAACAGGA
The DNA here is from genome assembly GCA_032468035.1 of Aparallactus werneri. Taxonomy (NCBI): domain Eukaryota; kingdom Metazoa; phylum Chordata; class Lepidosauria; order Squamata; family Lamprophiidae; genus Aparallactus; species Aparallactus werneri. Next base: position 369,179 of record JANHFQ010001609.1, read on the forward strand.
ATAGAAAAAGGTAGAGTTTTATCAATATGAGAGGATCATTCATTAAGTAGTTAGTCACTGACGGAAACAAAAAGCTGGAATAAAACTGGGCAATTCCTGCTTCACCATGACTATTCTTATGTTCTTAAGGTATATGATTTTGTAAACTAGTAATCTATTTCTAGTACTTCCAGGATGCTCTTCTGCCAGACTTTTTAAAAAAATGTTGAATATAGGCTTACTTGCTTCATGATAATAATGAATAGCAAGTCAGATTTTGAGAAGATTTAGCTTGTTAAAATTGGACCAAGAATTTACAATGTTTAGTTCTGGCCTACAATTTATATGACACCGTGTTATTAGTGATATACATACATATACATTATGAAATGGGTAGGTTGGTACTTACTGTAAACCTCCATTCTCTGTGGACTCTGTGCTGGTCTCGGTGGCTAATGGGCTACGCCCCCCTCATTAGGGCAAGACGGACTCTTAGGGGGCACGGCCACAAAGCAGATCCCAGGATACACTAGCCATGAGCGAAAGTCCCAGGAACTGGAATACAAAAAGCATGACAATGTCCCTACATGTGTTATTGTCCACTCCGAAGAGGAAGTCCTAAGTGAGGCCTGCAGGCTGGAGAGTAATACTGAACAAGAAACCCTGAGGTGAATTGGAAGAAAGCACCCGGGAAGAAGCCAAGAGGAAGGACCCCTCCCCAGAGACAGTGCAGGAGGGGCACCGAGACCAGCACGGAGTCCACAGAGAATGGAGGTTCACGGTAAGTACCAACCTACCCATTCTCCAGTAGAGACCTCCATGCTGGTCTCGGTGGCTAATGGGAGAATACCCTAGCAGTACTTATGGGAGAGAAGCCCGACCAGAGGGGAGGACAGCGCCAAGGACCGAGCGATCAAAGTCGGGATCCTGTTGGCGAACCTATCCATCCCATAATACAGAATGGAAACTCCAGGCAGCAATCGGTACAGTTGCTCTGGTAGATAAACAAAGAGGATAAAACAAAGAGGAAGAGACTCCTCTGTAGAGGAGCCAAAGCCCTCATAGGGCGAAGGTCCCCGCCCTATGCCTGATAGATGGAACGTGAGGCCATCCGGCCAAGGACGCGGAAGAGACCTCGGCAACCTTGGGAGCAAGGGCAATGGAGCGGAGACGTATCTGCGGAGCATAACAGAACTAGTGCCTGTGTCCAAGCTAGTCTGAAGGATCAGGGACTGAAAAATCCTCAGCTGCCTAGGGATACCGCCACTCCAACAGGTTCATTCGCAGGGAATCCCAAGTGGGCTTGCAGCATGCATGGAGGAGGCCATGGGTGGTATGATGGGAGTAGAGCCCTGAGAATAAGCCTGCCCTTGCAACGTTTGGGTGACCAGCTGGAAGCTCGCCTGGTAAAGGGGGACGAAGCGGAGCCAGCCGCCGGTGGACTGAGAATCACGGGCGGTAAGGCGTGGATGGGCAGGAGAAGGCGTTCGGACTCTTCTGCCCATGTTAGGTGATGAATTGAGCGAGAAACCGTGATCGAAGGCCTGGACGACCAGCGGTTGCTGGTGGAACTCTGAGATGTCTGCAGACATAGAGATAGCCCGTCTGCCCTATGTTCTCTGTGGTTGGGAGGTACTCTGCTTGACTGGTGCGATCTTGGTCGCTATCCGAGAGAAGGTCGAGCAAGTTGGCTGTTGTAGTGACTTGTGTTGGTTCTTCCTAACAGGCCAAGACCTGCATACAGACATTGACTGCAGGAGAAGGTAGTGACCCCTGAAGTGCTGCTCCAGACATTGAGCACCAGTTGGACCATCCAAATTCTAGAAGTTGGCACTCCATCTGGGGTCCAAAGGCGGGCTGAACCGTAGAGGGTAAGGAGGAGAAAAAGGTCCGTCTTTCCGGAGGAGGAAGACCCGACCCCTCAGGGCAGCTGAAATCTCCCTCGGGAGTAGATGGACTGGAAGGGTGAGAAGCAGCTGTCCTATTAGTTGACCAATGACCCCTGGTGTCAGCGGAGGGGCAAGGAAGGTCAGCTGGGATCAGGACAGCGCCCAGGACGAGGATGGTGCTGAGATCGAGGGCACTGCATATGACCTCCGATCTCATAGGTATGAATATTGAATAAATGCCCCAGGCTGAATAAACGCCCAAACCCATCTGGGGCAAGGAACTGGTTCTAGCCCTGACACCAGACGACTAAAGGTCAGACTGTGAGGTCTGGGAAATTCAGTCTGGGATCCCAGGAGGTCACACACTGAAGTCGCATGAATGGATGTGCCAGCAACTCCAGTGAAGGGAAGCCAGGGCAACCTGATCACCCTAGTGGAGGTTTTGTTTATTAGATACTAATACCATCAATCCAGTGGGTCTTGGGTGAACAGCCACCGAGCCCAAGAACCACTGATGGAAGGGCAGGGAAAAAGAGGAGAGGATGGCCCAAGGGGAGCCACCCTTTCTACCTGCTGTGGCTTCTGTCGAAGGCAAGGCTCCACAGTCTCTTCCTCCACGGCGTAGGGGGAAGGGACTCCAACCTCAGGGAGCCTGTAGGCCGTCTATGAGACCTGTCTGGAAGAGCAGCATCCCTCCAGGGGGAACTGGGCCTGTCGAGGTTGAACCTCCTTTCAGGGGGTTCAGGACGGACTGGCAAGGCCGTGCATAACCCATCCGCATCCGCTGGAGGGCTCCGGTGCTGAAAAACTCAGGGCCAGGGCAAGAGGAAAGGGGAGGAAGACCCCAAGGGGGGGATCTTCCCCTAGTACTTACTGCGACCCCCATGATGGGCAAGCTATCCGAACAAACTGGGGGAGTGAAGCCTATGATCATACCTTCTGGAGGCAGGAGAAGGCCGTCAATAACGGGAAGCCTGCAGGAGCCTCGCAAGGGGCGAGCCTGGAAGGAACCCATGCCAGGAGCATCCTGGAATGGAGCAACTTGTCCAGGGGAAGGTCTGTGAAGAATACCTCCTCCAGGGAGTCTGCGAGGATCCTCAGGGAGGGCCAAGCAGACTATCCTGAAGATAGTGATCATAAGAGAAAGGCATCACCGGGGTCGTAGAGGCCATAATAAACTGAAACCAGGTGTACAGCTGGTCCAGGAGGGGAAGAAGGCCAAAAACCCTCCCCTCGTACTCACTGTGACTCAAGAAGGAAGACGTCCTGAAGTTAGAGAAGGACAACATTCTCCTGTCAGGAGACGGGCGGGAGAGGGAGCGACAGGGGCACCCTGGAATAGACCGTCCTCTCCAGGGTGTAGGTCCGAGGTATCCGCCTCCTTCAGGCAGTCTGTGGAAATCCTCTGAGAGGGTCAGGCAGTTAACCCTGGTAGCGGCTTAGCCCCTCCAGGGACATGGCCCGATGAGGTGCAAAAATCCTCCTTCAGGAGCCTGTGGGAATCCTCGAGAGGGCCAAGCAGGAACCCTGGCCACGGACCGGCCTCTCTGGGGGCATGGCCTGATGAGGTCGAAAACCTCCTCCAGGAATTCTGCGGCAATCCTCCGAGAAGGCCAAGCAGGAAACCCTGATAGCAGCGTAGCCCCTCCAGGTGCATAGACTGGTGAGGAACAAACCTCCTTCAAATATCCTGCGGAATGCTCCGAAGAGGCCAAGCAGGCAGCCCTGGCATGGTGCAGGACCTCCTGGAGACAGGACTGTGAACATAGAAAAATACAGCCCCACAGCCTGAGAATGGTCTTGAGAGAAGGCCAGCCAAGCAAGGCCCCTCCAGGGGCCTGGAAAGAGGCCAGGCACAAGCGAAAATCTCACTCCTGAGATGGAGGAGAAAGGGTTCGCAGTCGTTCTGAGATCAGAGAGAAACCAGGGGTGCCAAAGCACAAAGCCAGGTCCTCTGGAACACCCTAAGCTCAGTGAGACGGGTGCTGGAGCCTGGGAACCTGCCTCGTAGGAGGAGCAAGGCTCATTGGCAGCTACCAAGGGGAAAACGGCCTGAAGGTTAAGAGGTCTGCCTTGGTAGAAGCTGCAAGAGCTTATTGCTGGGATTGCACCACCACCAGTCCCTGAACCCAGGCCTACGGTGGGGTCGAGGCCAGATAAGGAAGGGTAGGAAGGCCCAGAGCCTCCCCTCGTACTCACTTTGAGTCGATGTTGGTGGAGTACCCAAAGTCGAGGCTGACAGTCCCTAGACTGGTGGAGGTCCAGGACAGTCAGGGGGCCCGTAGGGCCTCAAAGAGGGTGTGACAGGTGAACCCTAAAAGACCGACCCCTCCAGGGGTGAGGGCCTGAGGGTACACTCTCTTCAGGGAGACCATGGGGATCCTGAGTGAGAGCCAAGGAATCAACCCTGGCAGCAGAGATGCCCCTCTGGGGGCATAGGTCAGAGAGGTATAAGTTCTCCTTCAGGGATCTGTGGAAAATCTGAGAGAGGGTTAAGTGGCAAACTGTGGCAGCTGCCCGGCCTCCCCAAGAGGTGTGGACCAGAGGAGGAATAAACTCCCTTCAGAAAGATTGTCGAGGGGACAAGCCGAGAATTCTGATGGCGGCCCAGCCCCCGGCATGATACGGATCTTCCTGAAGCCTGGCTTGAGAGAGCTAAGCCAAGTTCAACTCAGGAGACTGCAGAAGCCTCGGGGGAGGGCCAAGAAGGCGGCCATGGAAGAGAGAACCCCTTCAGGAGCTGCCCTAGGTAACTCTGAGCGAAGCTTGGGAGCAAAAGTAAATGGTCTCCCTAGGGGTTGCCAAGGTTGCAGAAGCACAGCACAATGTTTGTAGAGAGATCCATTAGAGCTCTGAGGGCTGAGCTGAGTTAGAAAAGGCCTGTCCCCAAAGGGTACAGGCTGTAGCAAACCATGGTTGTGTTCAGGGAGTCTCCATGGCTGGAGATATCCCTTAAAGCTCAGAAGACTGAGCTGAGCCTGAGAATCCCGCCCCCGAGGGGCATAGGCCTAGGGAAGTACAAGCCAGAAAAAGAAACAGGGGTATCCACCTCGGTGGGTGCCTACAGGAACTACAGGGAGATTAGCTGTAAAACTAGAGTGTGCCTGAATACAGAGGGCCTGACTCATTGGTGGGCAGTTGTGAATTAGCTCTGAAGGTGGCGCAGGCCGAAGGGACCGGGTAGCGAAGGTTTTAACTGCTAGAATTTGGCGGCCGTGGATTTGGTAAGGCTCCAGAACCGCGCCAAACCGCAGGTGAGCCAGTCAGAACATCCCATTAAAAGGTGGTACCGTGGAAATAATCTGATCGGGCAGCAACCAGCTCGTTCCAGGAAAAAATTGCCCCCGAGAGAAAAATAAATGAGATGGGGCCCAAACTGTGGCTGTCAGTCTGAGGCTGGGAGGCAACTGACAAGTTGCTGGGAGAGGCAGTCTGTAGTGCGGATTTCCACAGAGTGACAAACAGGCGCGAATTCAAAGTCGGTTCCAGGCAGATAGCTCCGGAGCGAATGCAAAAAATCTCCCTCAGTTAATACAGGCGCCACTTTCGAAACCGGAAAAATGCAGTGGCAAGAGCTGTGAGCTGTGGCGCGGGCAGCCATAGCACAGTAAATGGCCACGAAATTCAAAAAGCCAATAGGGCGGCTTTAGGCGTAGAAAAAGAGGCAGCAAAGCTTAGTCGGGTGGCTTGAGACCAGCCCAACTAGATCAGCAGAGACCTGGGGGCCGTCAACTGGAGCTCGGATTGCTGAAGCGGCTACGGTGCGAAAGCTAGTTGGGGCAACAGAGGTCGAAAATGGCGTCCACAATTTTGGTGGGCGTTGGCAGTGGGCCAGTTGTGGCAACGACTGCGGCTGGGAGCAGGGCAAAGTCGGGCGGCATGGGGCGGACCTGAACTAGCAGCCCAGGGGGCCCGAACGGAATGAAGCAGTGGCAAAGCTGACAGCTGTAGCATGGGAGCCGCGGAGCGGCAAAAGTCTCAATTTAAAATTTTTTTGCTGAGCGATCCAGCCGCTGCCAAATGGAGCCCTCAGCTGGCGATCGGGCTGTGAAAAAGCAGTGGCCCGATTGTTCGAAACAGCAATCCGGGCGAACGAGTCACCAGGCTGATGCCAGGAGGCAGCTTGTCTGAGGTAGCGAAGAGTCCTTCCCTACCTCAGATATCGAAGCTGTGGACAAAGGAAGGAGAAAAAGCTGCAGAAAAACCACAAGAGAAGCAAGATCCAAATTCGAGCTGTCTGCTCGCGAGAAGGCAAGAAGAAACTGGGATCTGCTTCGTGGCCACGCCCCCTAAGAGTCTGTCTTGCCTAATGAGGGGGGCGTAGCCCATTAGCCACGAGACCAGCACTGGAGAATGTATACATATACATTTTGAAAATGCAAAATCAAAAGATAAACAAAAACAGATCTGAAAAAATAAAGCTCAGGAAAGAAAAAGTGAACATGCAAGAAAGAAAAAGGAAAAAAAAGAAAATGAATGACTTCTGACTTTCTTTGGTACCAATATAAGTTTTTAAAAATTGAACATGTACTCTTAAGTTTAACATTTGTATTATTTCCATAATTCCATATAATTATAATCATCAAATCCTGCAATCAACATTTCATTTCTTTCAGTTTCTCATAAAAGTCCAAAAATGGTTTCCAAGTAGAACTAAAAATTGTCAAAGACTTTTTTCCCCTCAATGTTGTCAATTTCATCATCCTGACTTGCATGAGCTAAGTCTTCTAAGCCTTCTCCTGACTCTGTTTCAGCATGAGAAAAATATTAGCTCATTGGGGAAAAAGAATGAAGAAATGTTGTTTTTACTTAGAACTTCAAGAAACAATGAGTCATGTACCCTGATAAGATGAAAGGATGGAAAATTACGGCGGCATTCATTGAATAATGATGGACTCTGGACAACAAAAAAGATTAAACTGAAGCAGAAGTTCTCAGTTAAAATGTATCTCTATTTGAATTCAAAAGATGGCCTTTAGGAAGTTCTTTTGTTTTTCTCTTTTGCCTATATTACCTAAAAGATAACAGCTTAACTTAAATGGCTGTTATAAGGCACACTAAGGAATTGTATATAAATCATTATACAGAATAAATTCCCTAAAGCACTAAAGCTAAGCATTAAACTTGCACATGACTGAGTATTCCCGTAGGTTCTTTGTTAATAGCTAATAGGATTGCTTGAGTCAATCCACACATGCTTAATGTATTGACTGGAAGCATGTCAAGTGGATATGCACTTCACCAAGTCATTGTGATGGTTGAAGGAGCAAGAGCTTCACAGGAAGACAGCCAAAGAATATTTATTGATCTTGAATGAATCTACATCTCCAGAGCCAGATGGAATGCACTCTATTCCATTCCAAACCTGTATCCATTATTATTGAGAAGTTCAGGAAAATGAACTTTACAAAGCATCAAATGACTGGAAGGAAGCAAAGATTTTCCCTAGCTTCAAAATGGAAAAAAAGATCAGTTCTTTAAAAACTGACAATTGACCAAATTTTGTTATAAATTATTTATTTGTAAATGCCTTAGAAACATGCACCAGTTAATTAGTCAGTAGAGGTTTGATAAAAAGCTATGTCAGATGATTTTTTTTCAACAGGTAATTTTCTTAGTGGACTGTAAAAATACTAAAGCATTTGATAAAATATCCCATGACATTCTGACTGATTCTTTAATTATATGTCATCAGGTGAACATTGATTCTTAGCAACCAGATAGATAAACCTTCTCCAGAATGAGACATTCAGACAACATGAACTAATAAACATGAGACTCCAATGGTATAGTTATTAGGATGCTTTGCAGATGTCAAAAATGATAAGAGTGTTTATCAACATTCCTCAACAAACAGAAATAAGATTATCATGTCAGATGTCACAGTATTCAGTCAAGGCTGAGTACTCAGTATTTGCATTAAATTTTGGATTAAGAGGTAGACAGAATGTTTTCATACTTGCAGACAGCATAACATTTTACAAGATAGCTAATATTCTAAAAACAGAAACAACATTCAGAATGATTGGTTATTGGAAAGTCTGAAAATACCAGAATTAACTTAAAATCACGATAAATGGATTTTTTTCGCAAAACCAAAAGAATTCCAATGACATTGGTTTGATAACAGCATATGTGAAAAGGATTTTAAAAATTGCAATTTATCATAACCTGACGAAGAGCCAGCAATGCGACACAATTGCTAAAAAGCAAATGCAATTTTATGTTGGATCAATAAAGGTATACTTTCTAAGTCAGAGAAATTCATTGTTTTATTTCATTCTGCTTTGATAAGAAACCATCTTTAGTTCTAGATACTTTTAAAAGAATGAGAAACTGGAACAGAGACAGAAATGCTTAAAGATGACTAGAAGATTGGAAGTAAATACTATGGGAAAAGATTGAAATAATTGGGAATGTTTAGCCTTGCAAAAAGAAAAAAAATGTTCCTAGTGAGCTGTCATTATAAAAGTGCTTTTTATCATTCCAGAGTGTCTGATTCAGTGTAAATATCTTAAGTTACAGAAGTACAATTTCTGATTGAATGAGGTGAAAAATCAGTTAAAAGCAATCCAATAGTAGTACCAATTAGCAAAGATGATCCTCTGTTTTGATGTGCTAAAGCAGAGTGTAGAAACTGATCTTTTGAGGATGCTTTAATTTGGTATTGTGTCTTGGAGGCAAGGGATGTTGGACTCAATAACCTAAATGTCCCCTTTAAAATAGATGCTTTATTTAGCATTAAAAAAATAAAATAGTAAGGGACAAAGTTCCATTGAGATTTCAGAATCAAGTCATTCTAAGTTAGTATCCTCTGTCTTCGGATTGGGCGGCTTATAAATCTAAGCAAATAAATAAATAAATAAATAAATAAATAAATAGTAGTATAATAGGAGGATTTTTGATGGGATTCTGAGCTAGGAAGAAAAGTTTAATTTCTCTGTTATTGCATGTATCACTACTGAATTATTTCACCTCCAGGGTTCCAATGAAATTGCAAACATCCTGATCCACTCTCAAGTAATATTTCACTGACCTATGTAATTTGTTCAAAAGGATTCCACAAAATCATCTTTATTTAGAGTTCTATATAGAACATATGCAAAACCAAGAAAGGTCAGCAGCAGAAAGGCTAAATTTATTTGGCAACCATTATGAATGTAAATAGCAAATATGTTATTTCTTTACTATGAATGTACGAACAAATTTTATAAAGACAACTGAAATTTAAAATTACAGTCAATTTTTAAATATAGATTTAAATGTAGTTAACATTTCCATATTTTTCATGTATAAGTAGCACCAACAATAATACTTTCATGGTACCAACCAAAGAAAAACATAGCAATTAAAATGAGCAAAGTTTATCTGAAGCAGAATTATCTACATATTCAACTTGATGCCTAAATTATTATTGACTACACTTACAGATCACAGATTCCATGTCCTTCAATATTTATTATTTCATTTGCAACTCCCATTGTTCAATTATTCCTGTACATATTAATCCAATTATCTCAGCTTAACATTTAGTACTTTAACTTTGGCTCCCAGAAACCAAATCCTAAATTATTAGTTGAGGAAGAAATATACCAGTCAAATGTGGCACAGTACATAAATGCCTACAAATAATATATTTCTTTTTATTATTTAACTAATTAAATTTTATGCTACCTATCTCTCCACCAAGTGACTCATGTATTAGATGAGATAGAGAAACACTTGCTTGGCATCTTTTCACAAATATAGACTGGGATCAGTCTTAACCAATTTGATGTGTGATGTAATTATTGTACTAAATTGTTCAATGTATGTATGTATGTATGTATGTATGTATGTATGTATGTGTATGTATGCATGTATGTTTGTTTATGGCTATCTATCTCCTAAATATAACTCTGTGCTGCTAACAATCAAAACAGTGTAAAAAAAAATAAAAACAACCAAAGTTAAAAACAACAGAAAACGTATACAGTAGCAGCTGAGACACTCAAAACACTCAAACTGCTACCTGTCAAAGTGAAAAATCCAGAAATCAACAAGAAGGCCCAAGCAGTCATTAAATAAATGATAAATTCTAACCCACTTCTTTTCCATTATTTTGGAAGTTCAAAGATGCAATAAGAAATCAATTTCATCTCTAAAAAAGAAAATCATGTTTGTAGTTTAATGACAAATTCTGACAATGTAGGAAATTGGGCTGGACCCAGGGGACACCTGTGTCGTGGAACCAGTTGCCACTGGCCCTTCGCACAACATCTGACCTCCGTTCCTTCCGCAAGGAACTGAAGACGTATTTAT
>JANHFQ010001612.1:52650-66389 GCA_032468035.1 Aparallactus werneri
GAAACGGAGATGAGCACCGCCCCTAGAGTCGGAAACGACTAGCACATATGTGCAAGGGAAACCTTTACCTTTACCTTAATTATACTAATTTATCCATTAGATTTGCATTTTTCTCCTTTACTTATCCTAATCTGAGACGTTGTATATGTCATATTTAAGGAATCCATAGGAATGTGTTGATTTGTTATTAAAACAGAGATAGTGAGCACTTTCAACTTTAAGAAAGAAAACAGTGATAATGTTAATTGCTTTTTGTTCTGATTGGGATCCTTCCTAACAGCAAGTGCAAGTCATATTTTTATAAAAGAAACAGCATTCGAAATGAAGTCACTATTATTTCTTTTTCCTTGGAAAACATCTTCTGTTCACACTGATTTGGCTGTTTACCCTGCTTTCTATAATAGTTTTGGATTTGGAAAGTTTGTATCTGTAACTGTCTATCAGTGCTATATGTGGCATTTTATCTGCTTTGGAGGTGAACGGGTTGGAGAGAAGTGATGAATGAGCCTAGATATATAGAAAAGATTCTAATAACCCCTTGAATTCTCTGTCAACTAAAACTAATAACAAATGACAGGGAAGTTTCTTCAAGGTCATAGAATAATTTGTGCCAACGTATGTCTGCTGATTGCAGCTAGGTTTTCTTGAAATGGCTATTAATGTCTGAGCAAAACCACTTCACATGTTTGCATGTTCATCTACCCCAAAGTGTGCCTCTTTATAAATACTGAGTTTCCGTAAAAATGCGATCTATCCTGATAACAAGCCACAACCCGATTTTCACACCTGTGCCTAATATAAGCCCTACTCCCAAAATAAGCCCTAGTTAAACCTCGCCTACCATCTGGTTATAGGAGGTGGTGTGAGGCACAGGAATGAAAAGCTAGAGTTGGGGGGGTGGAGCTGCCCCATGTGCCACATAACCTGCTTACCATAGGACTGCCACAGCCTGACCTCTCGTGCTCTGACACCTGTCATGCTCCTGCCTGACTTCTGCAGCTACTTGCGGTCAGATGCCACATGGTGCATCGTGCCAGTGCCGCCACTCATGGCAGGGTACCGCGTGGCTTGTGCCGGTGCCACCGCTCATGGCAGAACATCACAAGGCTCATCACGCTGATGCCACCACTTGCACACACAAGGGCACAACACCAAATAGCATCCTGCTGTGAGCGGTGGCACTGATACAATGAGCCTTGAGGCATCCTGATGTGAGTGGCATCACTGGCGCGACAAGCCATGTGGCATCCTTCCGTGAGTAGCGGCACCAGCATGATGAGCCACATGGCATCCTTCAGCGATTAGCACCAGCGCAACGAGCCATGTGGCATCCTGCGAGTGGCAGTACCAGCGCAATGAGCCATGCAGCATCCTGTCGCGAGCGGTGGCACCAGCACTACGAGGTTCATGGCATCTGGCCACAAGCGGCTGAAGAAGTTGAGCAGCAGTGTGACAGGTGTCGAGGTGTGGCTGCAGGTAAGCAAATAAGACTTCCCCTGAAAATAAGACCTGTGCTTATTTTGGGGCCGAAAAGAAAATAAGACTGGATCTTATTTTTTGGGGAACACGGTATCAGAAAGCAGATAGATATTCATAATTAGCATATCATTGAGAAGTAGGACTATTTTAAAAACTGTCCGTTGCATATGCTATCAATGAGATATAGAACTTTTCCATGGTTTAGGCTGCTAATTTAACCCACTGAACATTCTTGTTTTAAAGTGTATGCAATTATTGTGGTGAATTATTTAATAATACACATTAGATAGTAAAGCAACGTATAATAAATTGTATTCATTACAATGTTTTTAATTTTTCTTCTATTTCCTCCAGTCCTGATGGGCAACCAACATTGCTTCCACCGGAGCATGTGCAAAAGCTAAATTTGAGGTCAACAGGCATGCTTAATGCTATCCAAAGATTTTTTGCATATCATATGATTGAAACTTATGGCTGTGATTATTCCACAAGTGGACTTTCATTTGACACATTACATTCTAAACTGAAGTCGTTTCTTGAACTTCGGACATCAGATGGACCTAGGCACGATACTTACATATTATACTACAGTGGTCATTCTCACAACTCTGGGGAGTGGGCACTAGCAGGTATGTACTGAATATTTATCAAATTTATAAATTGACCATCTCACTATTTAAGTGACTCTCAATGGTTTACAAGTAAAAAAATTATGAAATCCCTAAAATCCAAACAAAAATAGATGAAATTAAAAAGATGGAGAGAGCACATTCAATCCACCACCACGCCTGAGGTTAGATCCCCATGCTAATTGACAGAGCCAGATCTTAATATTGTATTTCATTTATACAACTTTAAAACTCATTTAGGCTGTCATTTTCAAGGACAATTTTAGTAAACTGTAGTAAGGATAAACTATTTTTTAAAAATCCAGTATGCTGGAATATTTTCAACTATTTTCAAATTGGTAAAGCAACCATGTTTTTGCCAGGGTTCCACAAATTGTTTTGAAAGCTGCCCCTGCCACTTTCTGCAGGTATGTGCATGACATTCACGTGGGAACTTAAAAGCTACTTATAAAGTAGTTGTACATTGATGTATATTTGGAAACTGCTGGGAGCAGTTTTGAAAACAGCTATGTGAAAATATGGCAAAAGATGCAGTGGTTTTAATTATTCAAAGGGTGGTGCTTCATTTATAATCTCATGCATTGCAAAGTCCCTATTCTTGGCAAAATATTTTGGAAGTGGTTTGCCATTGTCTTCTTAGAACTGAGAGTCACCTAGCTGGTTTCATGCCTAAGGCAGGACTAGAACTCATTGTCACCTGGTTACTAGCCTGATGCCTTAACCACTGCACCAAACTGGCTTTTACCTGTATAAAACTCATTGAAGCAGATTTATTTTTCTCTCAGGATCATGTGGTTGCTCTTCATTGTTACTGCACAATCTTTGAAAAAGGCAAATATTTTCTTCAAATATCACAATATTTTTATTATTTATGTATTATTTAATATATAAACCACAAAGTAGAAATAAGAAATTAGGGGAAGGAAAAAGAAAGTATGAGGTACAAGGGAAAAAAGGAGGAAAAAAGGCACAGTACAAGATAAAAACACTCCAGTCTCAACTTTTTGCTTTAACACATTAGTATATAATTAGCCATTTTTATAATGACAAATCTAATTGACAAAACCAAAGTCAAAATTTCATTGAGCACAAAATTCAGAAGTGATATGCAAGTGAAAAATATACTTAAATAGTTTTTTCTATTTGAATAAAATGATCAATTCCTTCTTTATCTTCCTTGCCATGGAAATACTATGTATTTCTATGTGCACCAAATAATCTTTGTAAACCATCATCATTTTTATTAACAAGGTTCACACTATTCTTTCAGATTCTTTGACCTTGCAGGGAAATTTTCTTTTTTCCCCCACCCTTTTTAAAATGCTAAACCTTTTTAAAAACACATTTCTAAAACCAAAACCTTCGAATACATTTTTCCTTTAACTTCTTATCACACAGCAGGGATGACAATCTCAAGGTCTCTGGGCCAAATCTGGCCAGCAAGGTGGTTAGATCAGGCCCACGGGGCTGCCCTGGAAACAGTGAAGGACTGGCTTGTGGTAGTCTGGCGCAGGCTAACTGGGTACTGATCTGCCTTAGAGCCACGAGGCTGCCTTGGCCCAGCCCCCTGGGTGTGTGCACAGGAGGCAGCGAGCATGCATTGGGGGGGGGGGCGGCATCCCTGGGGACTGTGTTCTGAGTGCTTCCTTTCACCCAGGATGCCAGCCCTCCTTCACACACTGCCTCCTGAGCTTATGCCCAGGGGTGGGGGAGGCAGTGCAACAGATTTAAGGCTGGCAAAAGTCGGGCCCAGGTGGCTGCCACCAGGTTGCAGATCAGCACCACGGCCGCTCCAGCGTCTTCATACCCTGCTTGCCAGCCTTTCACTGGGACAGCCCCGCCCTCGTGTAGGAAAGCCATGCTGCCAATATCTTACCCTCCCCGCTTCCCTTCCTGAGCACGGAAGAAGGAAGGAGGGAACTATGGTGATATAGAGACCCCACTTTGAACTGCCGCGTTTGGGACCCCAGTTTTGCCTCCCTAACCCTAACCCTAGTTCAAAGTAGGGTCCCTATATCACTATAGTTCTGGAAGGAGATGGGAAGGAGAAGGAATGGGACCTTTAGGCCATTGGGACTTCTGCTGCCAGGTGCAATGAGCAATAGGCATCAGGCAGCCAGACGTAGGGGCAGTCCGTCGACATTGAGGCAATGGAGGGGAGGTGGACAAAAAGGAAAGCCTCTGCTCCCCAGTTCTCTCCATTCACTTCCCCTAGACCTGCATATGTATTAGAATAAATGTGTGTGCAGGGGAGGGTCCTCTCCTCTTGCAGCCCTGCACTGTGACATTGGGGAGGAAAGAAACAGGAGAAGAGAAGCTGGGATGGGAGCTTCTGACAGTCTTCCTGGGGTCGGGGATGGGAGTTGGGGATGGGGTCAGGGCACGATGCAATCAGCATCAGGTAGGGGGGGAATGTACAGTCCACAGTACCTTGAGCACATACCTTTGAAGTGGTAATAGGTGAGATAAAGAAATGAGCACCAAAAAAAAACAGCTTTCATTAGTTTGCAGTCTGCCATTGCAAAAGGTCTCTGTTCAGGGTATGGGGCTGCAAGGGGGGGGGATCCCCATGTGTGCACACACACAAAAACGTGCGCAGGTCTGGGAGAATTCAATTTCATTGTACATATGTTGTGCATTGACAATAAAGGTTTGATTTGAGAAGTGAAGTAGAGGCCTGTCAGATGCAGAGGGAATGACAGAGCTCCCAGAGGTTTAGGGCAAAAGCTTCCCATTTTGAATTTACTTTTGTTTTTAAATTACTACATTTGCTTTATCTTTATCTTAACACAGATACTCTCAAATACACTTTCAATAACATTTTGCATACTTTAAGAATTACTTAAGCATTGTATATATAAAAAATACATTCTCCAGAGGGATCCCTAATGGGCTCGGTGATGTCATATGGGCTCCGTCCCATCCTCAGGCAAGTCAAGTCTTGTAAGGGGTGGAGCTCCCACTAGTGTCCCAGATACCACTTGCCTCTCAAAGGCACAGTCATGGTTTAGCCATGACTACAGACATAGCTGGCCACACAGCCTCAGCCTCGTCAGTGTCGCTCGAAGAGGTTTGGGAGGACCGCTCTGCTGGGGGAGAGAGGGTGATTCCCCAGCTCAGAAGATCAGCTCAGCCTCTTCCCTCGAGGAGAGAATGCTTCGAGCCATGAGTTGTTTGTTCAAGAGCAGCGGCCTTCAGGGGATGGGACAGGCTCTGCCCTAACCTTCCCCAAGTCCTACCAATCACTGGGCCGAGGTGGCGGTGACAGTTTGGGAGGGGTTACCATCCTCACCCCCCCTCAAATTCCCCCAAAAAGGGGAAGAAAAGGGAAAGGCATTTGTTACCAACTCCTTAGACTCTGAACCCTAGGGCCCTGATTAGGCCTAGGATAGATTCAACAGAATGGAAGGGACATATAAGGTCTTCACCAATTGAGCTTACATGTCTCCTTTTAGGTGAGGCCTTAAAATCAGGATCCATCTGGGCATATAACATCCTGACATTCTGCTTGTCCTCTCCTACGTTCCACTATGGAAAGATCTTCTCAAGACTCCCTGATCCACGCGGCCCAAGGTACTCCGCTACCAGTATCTTGGGAAGAATTGCAGACCATGATACAGGCCAGCGTAGCTTCAGCCATGGCTCAGGCCCAAGAGGCTAACTCAGCCAAAATGCCCAAGAAGGGATGCAACAGACCCATACCCAGGGTTACGGATCCTCCCTCTCCCTCTCCCAAGAGCCTCAGAGGTTCTCATACCTCAGGTCACCTGGCCCTCTATGAACTCTCAGAAGATGAGCAATTGGACTGCAGGGAACCTGAGACACAGGATCAGGAGCCCCTATCTATCTTGGAAGGGGACTCCTCCGAAGAGGAACAGGAGGGCTCTTTCCACAGTCATTCAGGTCATCTTTTTGCCCCTGATGCTTATGCACGGGTCTTCGGGAATATTGTGTCCATGTTGAACCTGAGCTGCTCCGAGCCAGACAAAATTCCTACCCCGGCTGCGGGATTGGAATTCGATGTGGGCTTAGTCTTTCCGTCCCCGCAAGAGCCCATTACAGGCTTTCCCCTACCTCCTTCCTCCCTCAAGATCATACAGAAGGAATGGGCCTCTCCCTGTCATCCCAGGGACACTAGACTCCAGGCCATGAAATTCTACAGGGTGGAAGAGAAACAAGCTAATACGTTCTGCACACCTGTAGTGGATGCACTGGTGGCATCGCTGGGGTCGCCATCACTTCTCCCCTCTGACTCGGAGGGTTTTCCAAGGAACCCACACAACAAGTGGGTGGAGGTTGTGGCCAGGAGATCCTTTGAGGCAGCCTCAGGAGCCCTCAAGGCTTCGACTGCAGCTTCCTTGGCAGCCCATGCTACAGCACTGTGGTGCCAAAGGCTCATAGAGCACGTCGACCTACCTAAGTCGGCACAATCTGACCTACGCACTATTGCATCTATGGTCGCCTTCTCGGCAGATGCCACCTGTGACTCTATGCAGTTGACAGCCAGGGCCAGGGCCTCTTTGGTGGTGGTGCGGAGAAGCACGTGGCTCAGAAATTGGGACGGGGATGGCCTGGCTCACAGAAAGTTGGTGGGCCTACCATTCAAGGGGACTAAACTTTTTTGGGAGGACCTAGACCCATTCCTTCTAGAGACTAGCAGCAAATGAAAGCCCAGGACTAGGCCTTCCCCCTTTTCTTCTCCCTCTCCTTCCTTTTGGCCTTCATTTCAGCCATTTCGACCACAGACCGACAACCGGCATTCACCCAGCTTCTCAAGAGGCCAGCCTCCTGTCTGGCAACCTCGGCAGCAGAGACCCAGATCATGGCAGCAGTCTCGACTGTTCACTCCAAAGGCTAACAACAAGCAGCGCCAATGACTATCCCATAGGGGGCCATCTTGCCTTCTTCCTATCTCATTGGGAGAACATTACCAATGACAGGTGGGTAAAAATACAATCCAGTTGGGTTACTCCCTGGAGATGAAGCGTCCCTCTCCAAGCAGATTCATCCAGGAACGCAGATCATCTTGTACCATGAAGCACATGTGCACTCTGCCGGCCACCCAGCTTCTCCTTTCCATCTCAGCCATCGAACAGGTCCCAACTTCCAATGGGGACTGGGGGTGTACTCCCATTTCTTTACCGTCCCAAAAAAGTTGGGACGTAAGAGCGATCCTAGACCTAAAGTGGCTCAACCGCTGGCTCTTGCGTCCTCGGTTCAAGATGGAGACTCTCTGTTCCATTGATTCGGTCCGAAAGGGAGACTTCATTGCCTCCTTAGATCTGCAGGAGGAATATCTACACATTCCCATCTTGGCGAACCACATCAGAAATTCCTTCAGTTCTTGCACGAGGGTTCTCACTTCCAGTTCAAGGCGCTTCATTTCGGCTTAGCCTACACTCCCAGAATATTCACGAAGGTCCTAGTGACAGCTGTTGCTCACCTCAGACTCCAGGGAATCTTCATCTACCCATACCTGGACGACATCCTCCTCAGAGCCCCATCTCGACACCGGGCCCTCGAACATCTCAACCAAACAACAGAGGTCTTGCAATCCTTGGGTTTTCTGGTGAACTGGGACAAGAGTTGGTTAACCCCATCACAGTCCATCATCCACCTCGGTGCCACCATAGACTCCTCAACCTTCCGTGTGTTCCTTTCCCCAGAATGCTGAACCAGGATACGATCCCTGGCAACAGTGGCTCTTCAGTCGACCAACCCGGACGTCCTCCTGCTCTCCAGTCTGCTGGGTTTATTCTCTTCTTGCAACGGCATTATCCCCTGGGCCAGATTCCGGTCCAAGGCACTGCAGAACTTGCTCCTGCCCCCCCAGGAGCTCCTAACTCACTGCAGACACTACCCTGTCCCCCTGGACCCAGACTCCAGGGTGGACCTGAACTGGTGGCTCCTTCCCCAGATGCTCCTTTAGGGCTCACCCATCAGGGTGGAGGAACGTCTGGTAATGCACACAGATGCAAGCCTCCTGGGCTGGGGAGCGCATCTGAACAGCACGGCTGTGCAGGGCCTTTGGTCCCAATCAGATTCCCCGCACAGCATCAATTTCCTGGAGCTGAAGACAGTGTTGATGGCGCTACAGGGGAAGGACCTAATTGTCTACACAGACAACATTTGCATCAAGACTCACCTGAACCGACGGGGGCATGAGGTCAAAACAGCTCCAGAAGTTAGCCTGGACAATCTTCCTTTGGGCGGAGACACACATTTCATCACTGAGGGCGGAGTACATCCCAGGGCAGGAGAACTCCATGGCAGATTGGTTGAGCAGACTGCAACTGGATGGAGCAGAGTGGAGGCTCCATCCCAAGATCTTCCAGGACCTTAACCAGCGATTGGGGCCCATGGTACTGGACCTCTTCGCCTGCCACAGTAATGCGCAGCTCCCGAGGTTCTTCAGCTGCAGGGGCTGTCTGTCATCAGAGGGACTGGATGCCTTCCACCAGCCCTGGCCCCTGGGACTCCTGTATGCCTTCCCACCCGCAAAACTGTTGCCACAAGTCGTGGACAAGGTCAGAAAGGAGAAGGCTGACACCATCCTACTCGCCCCTTTCTGGCCGCGCAGACCCTGGTTCGTGGACCTCAGGGAGCTGAGCATCCTTCTACCTCTAGACCTGCTATTGCAGGGACCAATCCTACCTGGACCGCCTCCACTTAACAGTCTGGAGATTGAGTGGTGCCATCTGACCACCTGAGGATATTCCTCTCAAGTGGTTCACACCCTGCTGGTGGGCAGGAAAGGGTCTATGAACCACATTTATAACTGCACCTGGACGGCCCTGGAGAGATGGTGCACAGAGTTCAGAGTTGAACCCGAAAGGCTCAAGATTGGAGAACTTCTGGGCTTTCTCCAATTGGCCTGGACAGAGGCCTCAGTACCACCACCCTTAGGAGACAGGTGTCAGCCATTTCCACTGTATTGGGGTACCCCAAGGGCACGAGGCTAGCAGCCCACCCCCCACATAAAACGCTTCCTTAGAGGAGTTTCCCTCTTGAACCCTCCCCCAGCAGTCAGGTCACCTAATTGGGACTTGGTACTGGCCTCCAGGCGCTGTCCAGGCCCCCATTTGAGCCCCTGGCCACATGTCCTCTGAGAGAGCTCAACCAGAAAGTGGCCTTCCTAGTGGCCATTGTCTCCACTAGGAGAGTCTTGGAACTGGCGGCACTGTCCATGTCTCCCCACCTCAGTTCGGTGCACAAGGACAGGGTGGTATTGAGACCAGACCCGGACTTTATTCCTAAGATAAATAACCCTTTTCACAGAGAAGCGGAGACTGTCCTCCCTTCGTTTTATCCCCACCCAGCTGACAGACAGAAGAGGGAGTGGCACAAGCTCGATGCCAGATGGGCCTTCATGTTCTATATTCAAAGGACAGCCGACTTCAGGAGGTCCGAAGCCCTGTTTGTCCTATTTCAGAGAAAGAAAAGGGGTTTTAGGGCATCCCCAACATCCATCTCCAGGTGGATCAGGGAGGCCATAGACGGTCTTACGAATGCCAGGGCCTGATTCTGCCCCAAGACATCGTAGCCCATTCCACCAGGGGTGCAGCCATCTCGGCAGCCTTCAGGGCCTGCCCTTCACTGGAATAAGTGTGTTGGGCAGCCACCTGGAGTACTCTGCACACTTTCATAAGGCACTGTTAGGTGGACGCTTTTGCGTCCAAGACCTGGACTTCGGTCATAGGGTTTTGCAGTCAGCTACAAATCCGGCTCAGTCAGCCCTTCCTTAGGTAGCTGGGGTAATGGTTCCCATATGACGTCACCGAGCCTATCAGGGATCCCTCTGGAGAATGGAAAGTTAGTTCACTTACTGTGAATGTCCATTCTCTGGGGATCTGTGATGGGCTCGGTGCCCTACCCTTACTGACTTCGTAGGGTTCGTCGCATGTTGGCTGGGGCCCACATTAAGGGTCCCTTTATTTTTTAGTTGCCCCATGAGTCACCTTCAGGAGTGGTTGCTCCTAGGAGGCCAGGAGTTAGGGTGTTGTCCCCACATTGTCTCATAAAAAAGAAAACAATAAAAAAGAGGAGACTTTCTATTTGTATTCAGCTTTATTGCAGCTTGCTTGTATTTGGGACACCGGTGGGAGCTCCACCCCTTACAAGATTTGACTTGCCTGAGGAAGGGGCAGAGCCCATATGACATCACCGAGCCCATCACCGATCCCCAGAGAATGGACATTCACGGTAAGTGAACCAACTTTCTATTTCCAAATTTTGGATTAAGACTTTCTTTCACTTACAAATATCAAATAAATAAAAATCCATCCTAGATTCAGTTAACTCATTAAGTTTAAGTCACTCATTCCAGCTTGTCTACATGGAGTAAAATCTTATCTGGAAAATATATTCAGTAGTTATAAGCCTCCCTTTTTATCAAGGATTTCTTGACCTTGTTAATGTCCTTAAAAAAAGTCCCAAACTTGTCTTTTTAAAAGTTGCATCTCAAGTAGTTTGAGAGGTTTTATCATCATCCTTGGAGCACAGCTGATCAACAACCCGGTGGATTTTATTTGGAGAAATTTCAAATTTATCTCTAGTAATTTACTCCTCCATCTCGACTCCCTCTTTGGTCAAAGAATAGCTTTTTTGTAAGTCACTTAGGAATTGCTAGCCATTCAGGAATAATAAAAATTGGAAAGTTTTAGCCACCCACAGCAAAGCAGAGCAAGCTACAAATTACTACAATAATAAACTAAAACCACAGTTTTCAGTCTTTATGTTTCACCATCAGTTTTTGTTTTTGTTTTTCTCCACACTTCTTTATTTTGGCTTGCCTTAGCAGCCTTCTTCCTTGTTTAACACTAAAGAAATACCCAAAATGGTGCAGGTCCTCAAAAAGACATAGCAATCTGTGACTAAAGAGGGTCTCTTAACTTACTGTCCATTTGAAATGTAAATTTCAAAATGGTGGCTTCTTCAATAATTAGAATCAGAATACTTTTATTGGCCAAGTGTGATTAGACACACAAGGAATTTGTCTTGGTGCAAATGCTCCAGTGTACATAATGAACATATTGCAGCCCCTCCCCCTCCAGCTTTGGCATGCAGCAGCTTTGAAGCTCAGTTCCTGAAGTTTTTTGCAGACCTCAGCTGTATTGGAGGATCTTGAGCGGTAATTCTTAGACTCTCCCTGATTCAGGTGGGTCATAAAAACTGACGGAATACCAGTCCCTTCAGTTAGTAGTTGAAGAGCTACAGCCCAGAGAAAAACCCTTCAGGGATACCTCCCTGAGCGGGTATTTAGTTGGCCATCTTCATTGGAAGTGACAATATTTTTATTAAAGAAAATAAATGAGCTACAATAAGAAAATAAATATTAGTGACATGGTTTGTGGGAACAGTTTTCTTTAACTTATATGGAAAAAAAATCTGTAATAATGCAGTGTTCCCCAGCTTTTTTTTAATACAGCAGAACTGAAGAGATTCTGATAAAAAAGGGATACTTTCATTATCAGACATAAGTGTCAGTCACTGAATGCTACTAATATATAAATGTTAACTAGCTTCCTCTGAGCTTTTACAAAGTACACGATTATTAAATATTTACAAAATATTGCAAAAGGGAACTGGCAAGGGAACTTTGGTATGTGTTCAGATTTTTTTGTATTCAAACTATTATTTCTTATTTATTACATCCTCTATCAAACCATTATGTTGGAAGGGCCCTGAGACTATGTAGCATAGAATCTGAAGAATACAGCCACAATCTCTGGTAAATGATTGGCCAGCCCTGCTCAATATTTCCAGCATAAGAACCCATCATTGCCCTTCATCTATTTTGTTGTTTAACTACCTCTTACTGTAGGGGAGTTTCCCTTAATATGATATGAGAACCTTTTCTATTGAGCCATAGAAAGCAGTGCTCTGCTTTATAATAGTTTATAATCCTTTATAAACTATAATCCTTATAATCCTTTTTTTCTAGGCCAAACATAAACCTATATTTTTCATAGGTTTTTGGTTTCTAGTTGATTTATTTCATCCTAATCTGTATTCCTTTGGGTGTAAAAATAATATCTTTTGAGCCTGAATATGGTTTCGAAGTGGAGCATTGCATATAATACAGTAGATAGCTTCATTTGACATTGTATCATTGATTTACTAATAATAATGCTTAAACTGCAGCACTGCTATCTTATATTTAGCTTGTAATGTATTAAAATTCCTATATTTTCCCCACATGTTCTGGACCAAGTTAAAACTTTTCCTTTCTATAGCAATATAATTTAATCTTCTATGGTTTATTTTGTTAGCTTTGGCTTATATTCCAATATGTGAAGAACTTTTGAAACTTGATTTTACTCCCCCTTTAAGATTTATTAGGATTACCCAAGTCACTTATTAAAACATTAACCCAGAGTGCTCTGGTCAAGAACTTTTTGCAAATTCATGTTGAACCATTAGAGAACACTTATTAGATATGTCTGTCATTCAGCCGTAGATTTTTTCTGTCATGTTATTTTCATGATCTATCAGTTTAGTACTGTTACCAAAAATAAAGTTATTCTACTATGGCTTAGTCTTGATAAATTTATGTTGGTTCTTAACATTTAATATTTTCTTTAAATTTGTCCAGCTTTGCCCTCAGCCTGGTCTTCTTACAGGTTTTGGCTATTCTATTTCATATCTCTTTGGTTATGTATACCTCATTTTAATTGCTGTCTTCATCACATTAAGGCCTTAGCTTGTTAGAAAATTTCAATACAGCCTAGTTTCCACATTTTCCATTCTCATGTGGAAAGTTTGTCAATGTCCTTCAGCATTTAATTTATTTTTATTCTTCCCAAAATTAAGGTAGATCCTTCTGAAATGTTTTCTCTACCACCATTCCTACTCTCAGACTCAGATCTCTTTTATCAGACTATTGTCTAGGCCAGGGGTCTGCAACCTTAAACACTCAAAGAGCCATTTGGACCCATTTCCCACAGAAAACAAAACACCGGGAGCCACAAAACCTGGGTGGGCGTAGCCAACTCAATGTCACTCACACTCAGTAACATGACCCCCCCAACCACACCTACCCAGGTTTTGTGGCTCCCTGTGTTTTCTATGGGAAATGGGGTGCACTCTCTCCCTTCCCCCCTCCCTCATTCTCATTTCTTTTTCTCTCTTTTTCCTCTCCCTATCTCTCTCTCTTTTTCTTTCTCTCCCCTTCTCTCTCATTTGTTTCCCCCTCTTTTCCTGCTCTCTCATTCTCCCTCCAGCTCTCACATTTCTCTCTCCCCCTTCTCTCTCTCATTTGTTTCTCTCCTTTTTTCCTCTCTCATTCTCTCCATTTTCTCATTTCTCTCTTTTTTCCCGTTTCATTTCTCTCTCCTCTCTCACCTTTCTCTTTCCCCTTCTCTCTCTTTTTACCTCATTCTCTCCCTCCATCATTTTCTCATTTCTCCCTCTTTTCCATTTTCTCTCTCATTTCTCTCTCTCTCTCTCCCTCTCCCCTTCTCTCTTACATTTGTTTCTCTTTTTTCCTCTCTCATTCTCTCCATTGTTTTCTCATTTTTCTCTTTCTCCCATTTCTCTCATTTCTCCCCCTCTCTGTATCTCTATCTATCTATCTATCTATCTATCTATCTATCTATCTATCTATCTATCTATCTATCTATCTATCTATCT
>JANHFQ010001612.1:71188-83615 GCA_032468035.1 Aparallactus werneri
AGTACTGAGTGACAGTGAGATACTGCAGTGATGGACAAGTTTTTGAAAAGGAAAGAACTGGACTCTGAACAAAATTTCAGATTTCCCCAAAATTGGGGCCCAAATATATTGGCCATTTTCCCATTTGTAAAGTCCTCAACCCTGTCACAGTACAGCTAAAAATCTCAGACAAATCCATCCAGTATTTCATTGCAGCCTGTTGAAGCTGGCACTAACTCCTTCACTACGGTGGGAGCCAAGAACCCCTCCAGTCTCCATCCTGATCGAGGTGGAACAGCATTTTGAAGTTAAAGACATTTTTTACTCCTGCAAGCACAGGGGGAAAGTCCAATACCTTGTTGCCTGGAAACATTTCCCCCCTTCTGAAACTGAATGGGTGGATAAATGGCACACGCATGCACCTAAACTACTCCAGAGATTCCATAACCAATATCACATAAACCACAGAACACTAACTAATCTCTCTCTTTCTCTTTCCAGAACTAGCATCCCTGTGAAGGGACATTGTGCTGCAGCCTGCCACAATCCTGAGAGAGAGGAGGATGGGGAGGAAAGGGAGTCTGTTGTAAAGTGGAAAAGAAATAGGATAGGAAGCAGAGGTGTGAACCAGTTCCATCTGATTCACTTTAAGGATTTTTGGGTGCTCAGGACCTGGGAGTGGAATGTTAACTGCTTCTCAAAGTGTCCTGTTCTCAAAACATCCAGTTACCATCCTATTGGGCACTGATGAACTGGTCAAAAGTGGGTTTGGAACAATGTAGCAATTTGTGTGGATTTTCTTTGGATCTGGCCTCGCTTTCATTGCCTCCAGTTGTCTTTAGTAAAAGACCCTTGTAACCTTCTGATGAAGTCAAGCATCTTTGTTTCCTCAGAGAGCCAGCTGGGGCAGAGCTGACAGTGATTCTTGACATTTCCCTACTAACCATTTCTCAAGATTACCATAAAAGTCAATGTATCTCATTAGCAGTTAGATCAATGTAGGGAAATCTATAGTTATCATAACTATAAATATGCATCACCTTAGGCCCGAAAATCAGCCGATTTAGCTACCAGTTCGTGCAAACCTGTAGCTAAATTTAGCCGAACCAGTACCTAATTCAGCTGATTTTGGGGGCTAAATTGATGTACACACATCACCTTAGGCCCAAAAAATAAGCTGATTTAACTACCTGTTTGCCCAAACAGTAGATACTTTAACGAATGGCTCGCCGAAACTGGGCCAAACCGGTAGAAGCCCACCCCTGTCCTGTCCTGAAATGCTACATAAAATATATTTTCCATTCATTACATTGTTTATTAAATATGCTTTTTAAAAAAAATACATACAACAAAGGTAAACAATATTTGGAGAATACCACCATTACCTGCTTCATTACATAACTTTTCTGCTAAGCAGATATGTTAATGTAATTTTCACCTGAGCTTTGTCTTAGATGTCTATGGCACTGGCATTCATATGCACTCTGTAAGAAATATACTGTATGAAAGAAATAGCATCAGTTCAAAAAACAAAGAATTAAACCACTAATTATCATTATCTTTTCAAAAAAGAAGTCTTGAAATAATTAGAAATGTCTCAGATCTATTCTTCCATGCAGTGATTTATTTCAATTCATGATTATAAAGCTTCTTCTTGTGTCTCGTTGCATTGTGAGAAGCAATAAGATGTACATGATGTAAATATACTATTATAAAAAGGTTTGCTGTCAACACAGGTTGTATTCTGTTTCTGTGCTAATGTAATTGATCAAATACTTGATGATGCTGATTGTTCATTTTCTTGTAAACAAGTTTCTTTGTGCCCACAAACAGCTGTGTTTATCCTCTATGGATTTATACCTTTATTATGTTGTCATCACATTGGGAAAGAGCACTGCACAAATCTTAAGAATTCTTAACATCTGACAAAAAAAACATATTTTAGGAACAAAATTATAATCCTAATATATTCTGAAACTATCAAACAGGTTTTACTAGATTTGCTTTTTTAGGATTTCATCTATTCTTTTTAATCTTCACTAAAAGTACTAGAAATAAGGTCTATTACCTAGGTAAAATTAAAACAAGTCATTGTTGTATCTCCAAGATTCAAGGCATATTTATAAATATATCACTATTAATTTAAAAAGGTATGAGAAGCAAGCATAGAAGGATGTCTAGGATTTATTTATTTATATATTCATTTATATGCCACCCATCTTTCCAATAAGACAAGTCTGGATATGCCATGCCATCATAAACCAATAGAAACTTCATTGGACCCAACTCATAGAGAGGGGGACACACTTGACCTGGTGTTTATCTCAGAGCAATGGCATCGTGATCTGTATTTGGAGGATATAGTCATTCAATTCTTGTCATGGTCAGATCACTCCCTGCTAAGATTGGATTTCCTGACAGCCACCCCCTGCCAACTAGGTGGTTCTGCCCCAGGTGCCTAATGGACCCAGATGGGTTTCAGAGGGAGTTTGGGGAGATACCTGATTCCCTTGCCCACAGCTCAGCTGAAGTTCTGGTTGCGGCCTGGAATAAGGTGGCAGCCAGGCCTTGGATCAGGTTGTGCCTTTGTGACTTCTCACTGAGTGCAGATCTTGGCGGGCCCCCTGTTTCACAGAGGAGCTCCCAGGAGATGAAGCACCAGAAGAGACATCTGGAGTGATGCTGGAGAACCAGTAAATCTGAACCTGATCAAGCACTATTAAGAGGCTTTATTAGGACTTACTTAGTGGCGATAAGAGCAGCAAAGTGTTCACACTTTTCCACACTTACTGCACTGTGGGCTGTCGCTCAACTGCCTTGTTTAGGGTGACTCGCTCCCTCTTAAACTCGGGAGAGGCTGAGGAGCCTTTGTAAGGTAGGGCTGAGGAATTTGCTCAGTATCTCACAGATACTGCTCAGATTTGGACAGACCTGGACTCTATTTGAGCAGGATCTACAGAGATGACTGTGGCAAGCTTTAGTCGTATTATTTGGGAAGAGTTTGATCCTGTGAGCCCTGATGAAGTGGACAAGGCCATGGGCGCGATAAGCACCTCCACCTGTTGATTGGACCTGTGCCCTTCCTGGCTGGTTTTGGCTAGTCGGAAGGTAACACGAAGCTGGCTCCAGGCGGTGGTCAACACTTCGTTGAGTGATGGGTTCTACCCACTGACCTTGAAGGAGGCAGTGGTGAGGCCCCTCCTCAAGAAGCCTTCCCTGGACCCAGCTGAATTGAAGAATTTTCATCCTGTTTCCAACCTCCCCTTTCTGGGGAAGGTTGTTGAGAAGGTGGCAGCGTTCCAACTCTTACAGATCTTGAAGGAAACCGATTATCTTGATCCTCTCCAGTCTAGATTCAGACCCGGGTACAGCACTGAAACAGCATTGGTCGCGCTGGTGGATGATCTCTGGCAGGCCTGGGATAGGGGCTATGCTTCTGTCCTGGTGACCTCTTGACCTCTCATCAGCTTTCAATACCATTGACCATGGTATCCTTCTGGGGCGGCTCGAGGGATTAGGAATGGGAGGCACCATTTTGCGGTGGTTCACCTCTTACCTCGGGTCACTCACCGTCGGTGTTGGTAGTGGGGCAGATATCGGGCCCAAGGCCCCTACTATATGGGGTGTCTCAGGGCTCAGTTCTCTCAACTCTCCTATTTAACATCTACATGAAGCCACTGGGTGAGATCATCTGACAACATGGGGTGGGGTATCATCAGTACGCTGATGATACCCAACTATACATCTCTTCCCCAGATCGGGCCAGTGACACCATTGAGATGATATCTCAGTGCCTGGAGGTGGTGAGGATCTTTATGGGGGACTAACAGGCTCAGGCTCAACCCTGACAAGACTGAATGGTTTTGGGTCTTGTCTGCACAAGATCCGGTTGAATATCCATCATTAACTCTGGGTGGGGAGATATTGACCCCCTCAGAATGGGTACGCAAGTTGAGAGTCCTCCTGGATCTGCAGCTGCAAGTGGAACATCATTTGGCAGCTGTAGCAAGGGGGGGTTTTGCACAGGTGCACCTAGTGCATCAGTTGCACCCCTTCCTGGACCAAGAGGCGCTTCTCACAATCACTCATGCCCACATCACCTTGTGGTTAAATTACTGTAACATGCTCTACAGAGGCTTCAATTGATCCAGAATGCTGCACGAGCGATTATGGGTGTACCTGAGCGCACCCATATAACACCACTTCACGAGCTGGACTGGCTCCCAATAGGCTTCCAAGTGCAATTCAAGGTGTTGGTGAACCTTTAAAGCCCTACATGGCTCAGGACTTTTGGGTTACCTTCAAGACCACCTCCTTCCACCACATGCCTTCCAGTGCCCTGTTAGATCCCACAGAGTAGGCCTCCTATGGGCCCCGTCAGCCAAGCAATGTTGGCTGGTGGGCCCACGAAGGACAGCCTTCTCTGTGGCTGCACTGACCCTCCAGAACCAGCTTCCCTTGGGGATCCTGACCATCCCCAACCTGTTAGCCTTCCGCTGAGCTGTGAAGACCAGGCTATGCCAGCGGGCTTGGAACCATTGATTCCCCCTGGATGAATGCATTGATATGCTTATTGACTAGGAGATTTTAATATTTTAATATTTAATTTAAAATCCTTTAAATTTTTGTATTATTTTATTTTTAAATATATTATTGTTGTTTGAATGTTGTATGCTGCCCGGAGTCCTTCGGGAGTTGGGTGGCATATAAATTCAAATAATAAATAAATAAATTGTACTTGCTCTTATAAAAATGCTCACAATTTTAATTATTAAAAGGTGAAGTGAATTAAAAAGGGGGATTCAGTTATTTGGAAATTTCAGTTACAAAATGTGCAGGTGAGATACACAATATTCTGTTCATCTCTTAAATTATTAGGAATTCTCACTATTATCCCCAATTTGTATCTACGGTTCTCTTTAAGCACACTTTTTTTTAAACTGTGCTTTTGTCACTCCTTTTCAGAACTTCTACAAATGTCACATTTCAGTTGGAAATTAGGCTCCTTTGAGCATTTTAGGACTGCTTGGCACTCAGAATATTTCCAAAATGCTCTAATCAGCAGAATTCATGCTTGAAAACAGGGTTTAAAATTCAGAAAATTCATGTTAAAAGTATTTTGCACATCTTTAGCTGCAATTATGAACCAGATTAGAAATCAAATTAATAGCTAGATTTTTATGACCCTGTAATCCCT
The DNA here is from genome assembly GCA_032468035.1 of Aparallactus werneri. Classification (NCBI taxonomy): domain Eukaryota; kingdom Metazoa; phylum Chordata; class Lepidosauria; order Squamata; family Lamprophiidae; genus Aparallactus; species Aparallactus werneri. The sequence goes on from JANHFQ010001612.1 coordinate 76,365, forward strand.
TAATTCAGGGTGAAATCAGGGCGATTGAATGATGCTGAGCATTTACTGGCCAGATGCCCTTCCTTATGCCTATGCAGTTTGCAGCAGATATTTTCTCTTTGAATCCTGAGAAACATATGTGGCTGCTTACAATTGAACTCTCAACCTTACAAGTGGGAAGCAAGTGTTTTCACCATTAGGCCACCATGCCACTCAATAATCTTGCTAGTAATTGACCCTATTTTATTTTGAAAAAGAAATTGCAGAATCTTTCCAATACTATTTTTAGCTTCATAAATAATTATTTTCAAATCTCTGTCAAAAACAGCTATTCCATTTCCATCTTCCCCCTCCCAACATATATTATACACAAAGGAATTTGAAACACTTGTTAAATGTTGTCATACATTATGAAAACACAGATCTCAGAAATACAGACATTGCACTAGGGAGGAGCTAGTGATTTATACATTCATAATGCCTATTTCAAAGGAATGATAGTATCAATTCAAAAGGTTGCTTTTACATCCCTTCACTGGACATACATTCTGCACATATGGTTGCCAAAAAAGTTAGAACTTGTTTTATATTATACTTTTCTTTACCCCAAGTGACCATCTTACTATGAAACTTGATTCGTTCCTCACAAAATCTTTGATGGTTTCTTTGAATATTGCCTGGTTTCGTTTGTTTCGTAACTCTTTGGTTCTTCATCTTCTACAGAGAATGGACATTTCATCTAGTCAGCACATTTTTATGACTAAGCATCCTTTAAACCAAACAAAATCAATTTATTTCTAAATTTATTTCAAAATAAGTGTTGTGACTCAGCAGCATGTGGTGGACCTGGCAACTGATTCCGACTCGGAGGGAGACTTGGAGTTGGATGGAAGGGAGGAATTGGCTGCTGACAGTGTGCCAGAGGCTGGCTGAGAGCAGCAAGGATGAGGCAATACTTGATGCCAGAACTAGGAGATATTTAAGAAGGCATCAACAGCAGCTGGAGCAATGAGGAAGAAGGGGGAGCTGAGCTACAGCTGGCCAATGATGGATCACGCTCCTGTGGACTTAAAAGGGGTGTGGTTGGAATTCCCTCCCTGCAGGAGACAACTCGTTGGATACGTGTTTGGAGTTACTGGTCAGTGTATCCGTGTATAACGGCTTGGACATTTTACTCTGTATCTGAATGTAAAGTATTTTGTTTTGACTTGTTGAATTAGCCTGTTATCTATCAGACTTGGCAGCTTGCCTCAGTATTTGGCAATCTGCTGGAGGCTTTGGACGGAGTTATTTATAAACATCTTCTTTTGGAAAAGTTGCCGTCTCTGTATTTGTGCATTTCAAAGACTCTGTGATTTACACCCCAGCTGCACATTTGGGTTTCAGGGTATGTAACACAACAATAAGTGTTCTTATATGCTGGATTAACTGCACATAAATTGCTAATATGAGATTTCTGCAAATTTCTGATGAGGAAAAGCAATTTGCCTTTTGATACATGGATTCCCACCAAGTGTTGATCTGGATTACCTGTAATGTATAATGTACTGTATGTATAATACCATGTTTCCCTGAAAAAACAACCTACTCAGAAAGTAAGTCCTAGCTTGATTTTACACATCTGCCCAATATAAGCCCTATCCCCCCCCCAAATAAGCCCTAATTAAGACCCCACCCACTCAGGGGCGGAGCTGTAACTGCGGCGGAATGGGCTGCACACCAGATATGCTATAAGACATAGATTGCCCAGAGAGGTACATGTTAGATTTACTAAAAAGATGACAAGAAATGAAATTCTGCAAAAAGTGAGGGATGTACCTTTACATTACAAGGAGAAAGAAATAAGAGTTTTGAAACAAATACCAAGAAGAATGAGAGATAAAAGAAGGGATTACCATTTTCTGACAGAACAGTTGATAAAACATGATGTTAATTTTAGATGGCTAATCCCAGAAGGAATAGTGGTTACATGGGCACAAGAAAGACATAGATTAGAAATGGTGGAGAGCGCGGAGGCCTTTTACTATGAGTATCTACAACCATCTGGTGAAGGAGAGTTAGTGGCATGGTAGCAAAGAGTCACACAGGAAAGGCAATCAGGTGGCAGTCAGGCACAACAACTAGAAGTTACAGAAACTCAAGAGGATAAGGATAGAAGAGTGCGTGCCAGGCCCAAGGAACCCCAAGAACAGAGAGAAACAAGAGCAACTAGAGCAATAAACCCTAAATACAAATGACCATGGAAGAGGACATAAAAGGAATATCAATTAATATTAATGGACTAAACTTGGCAGTTAAAAGAAGAAGGACTTTTGAGAATTTGCTAAAGTTAAAATTGGATATAATTTGCTTGCAGGAAGTCCACATCAAAAAATAGCATAGTAAAATTTCAGAATATTTGAAACTTGGGAAAATATATACCATCCTGCCACATTAGAATAAAAGAGAATAAAAGCTTTATATATTAAAGAGACAATAAGCTCTAAACTAATATACAGTGATGAAGAAGGATTAATTTTGATAGTAGATTTGTGGTTGAATGGGAGACAAATTCTCCTAGTGGCTATTTATGCTCCTAATACTGGTCAAGAGAATTTTTATAGAGACTTACACCAAAAAATTTTGGACTTGGAATATGAAAGTATCTGCCTAATTGGTGACTTTAATTGTGGATGTGAAAATGGACTATAAAACAGGGATGGTAAATAAGAAAGATAGAAGGATGCTACTGAAAACATTTTTACCATGGCAGAGGAACTAGGTATCCAGGATGGATGGCGAGAAATAAATCCTGAGAAAAGACAATACACATTCTATTCAAACAGACATCTATCTTGGTCCAGAATTGATATGATGTGGATTTCTTCAGAACTTATGTACAATTTGCAAGAGATACATATTGAAACAAACCTTTGGGCAGACCACAACCCAATAGCATTCACCTGAAAGGGGGAAAAAGAGATTAAGATGGACAATGAATCAGGCCATTTTACAAGAAAAAGAATATGCCAAGCTAATGGAAAGAGAGTTAGACCTTTTAAAAAGTAAATAAAAATGAAGAAACTTCAATGCAGAATGTATGGGACACGTTTAAAACCTATGTGAGAGGTCTGACTATTACTTATGTCACAAAGAGAAATAGTAAAAAAAGACAAGATCAGAGGAATATAAGACCTTGGAGAGCGAGTTGCAAAGAAATCCACGTAAGAAAGATTAAAAACCAGATGGATTTAAAAAGACATAAATTGACTGAGTTAGAAAAAGGAAGAGTTAGCTTGGAAGATTAAGGGAGCTAAACAGAAAGTTTTTGAGAATGCAAATAAACCAGGAAGATGGTTGGCATATTAATTGAATAAGGAAAAAGAGAAGAAATTGATATATCAACTTAGGGATGATAAAGGAACTCTGTGGCATTCCAATGAAGGGGAAAAGAAGATAATACAAGAATACTATGAACAGTTGTATCAACAAAGAACTGTTTCAAAGGATAAAATTAAACAATACTTAGCGTGGAAATTCCCTGAAATCCCAGAACTAAAGAAAAAATGCTAGAGAAGAAGATAACAATGATGGAACTGATGGAGATGATTAAAAGACAAAAGAATGGCAAGTCTCCGGGGCCATATGGGCTACCGGCAGAGTTGTATAAGGCACTACAAGATGTGTTGGTTAACCCGTTACTGGAAGTCTTCAATGATCTTATGGTCAATGCAAAAGTGCCAAACTCATGTTTGGAAGCTTTTATCACACTTATTCTGAAAGAAGATTCAGACATATAAAGAACTATAGACCCATCTCGCTGTTAAATGTGGATTACATGATTTTTGCTTCTATAATAGCTGAGAGACTTAAGAGATATTTGAATGAATTTATACATACAGACCAAAATGGCTTTTTACCTAAGAGACAGATCAGAGACAATATGAGGACTATTTTGAATATTCTAGAATACTATGAGGTACACCCAGAGAAGCAGATGGCATTGATATTCTTGGACACGCAGAAGGCATTTCATAATGTGAATTGGCAGTTTATGTTAGTGCAATTGGAAATTATGGGTTTTGGTGACAGATTTGTTAAAATGATTGAGATGATTTATTATAAACAAATGACTAGGATAATGATGAATGGGCAAAGACAGAAAAGATTAATATTCAAAAAGGTACAAGACAAGGATGTCCTCTTTCACCATTACTGTTTGTGTTAATTTTTGAGCAGGAAGATTCGACAAGATAGGGGTATTAAAGGCCTGAAAATTAAGAAGGAAGAATATAAACTACAAGCATTTGCAGACGATTTAGCTTTTATATTGGAAGACCCTAAAGAATCAGGCCACAGGTTATTGAAAAGACTAGAGGAATATGGAGAAGGAGTGGGGCTGAAAATAAATAAAGAAAAATTAAGGTAGTTGTGAAAAACTAATTGAAAAACAGAAGAGAGAACTCAAAGAGGAATTAGATATTCATATTACTAAGAAAGTTAAGTATCTAGGGGTACAGTTAACAGCAAGGTGTGATGATTAGGGAGGACAATTACAACAGCCTGTTGAAACAAATTAAAGTAGACATGGAAAGGTGGCAGCATTTGCAATTATCACTATTGGGGAGAATACTAACAGTTCTACCAAGGTTGTTGTATTTGTTTCAAACGATACCGATAAAACTAGAAAAAAAAATTGATTTTGTTGAAATTTATATGGCAAGGGTAGAAACCAAGAATAAACTTGAAAATGTTACAAGATGCAAGAGATAGAGGAGGTTTTGCCTTGCCAGATTGGGAACTATATTATCAAGCTGCAGGATTAACATGGTTGAAAGAATGGATAGAGTTGAGAAATACAAGTTTATTAATGCTAGAAGGACATGATTTACAGACTGGTTGGCACACTTTTTTATGGTACCAAAGAAGTAAAACCCATGGGTATTTTAAGAGACATTATACAATAAATGTTTTGTTATTAATATGGGAGAAAATTAAAGAACAACATTATTTGAATATTCCGGTATGGCTTTCAATAATGGAAGCATTTATTCACTCTAACATTATAGACTTGGAGAGTATTGTTAGATATAAGGACATTCTGAATGAAAAAGGGGAGCTAAAAAAACAGGAAGATTTGGTGGAACAAGGAATTGACATAACATGGTATTCACAATGGCAAATACAGTCAAGATATGAACAGGATGTGAAACAATATGGTTTTTATGAAAAATTAACAGAATTGGATCAGATATTGACAGGGAAAGATGAAAACCTGATTTTAAAATTATATGATTATTTATTAAGGTGTAAACTGGAGGAAGAACAGGTAAAAGAAACTGACTGTGGGCAATTTTTTTTGGATATACAATAAAGTTAGAAAAATGGGAGAAATTATGGAGAAAAAATTATACTATGACAATGTCAACAGTGTATAAGGAGAATTTATACAAGATGTTTTATAGATGGCATTATGCTCTTCATTATTTCTTTTGGGAATATCACCCGAAAGTTATAATAAAGAAGATGCATATCTGATTATCCATGTTATGACTGCTGCAAAAATTGTGTTTGCTCAGAATTGGAAAAATGCATGGATACCCATTGATGACAATGTAGTAAAGAAAATTTTAGAATGAGCAGAAATGAACAAGTTAATATTGGCAATTAAAGAAAAAGAAGATACAGAATACTATAAAATATGGCAGATATTTTATGATTGGTTAGAGAGACGATATGAGAAAGGAGGGTAGAAAATGTTTAGATTTTTTAATATGTACCCACTTATTGTTTTTGTTTTTGACTGTTGTATACTTATCTGTGATGTTCTTATTTTGACATTTAAATGCCTATATTGTTCTATAACCCATGCCAACTATATATATATGTGTGTGTGTGTGTGTGTGTGTGTGTGTGTGTGTGTGTGTGTGTGCATATATGTGTATATATGAAGGTCTTCGGTTATTCAGGTTTTCTCCCGCGTACAATTGGAAGTATCTTGGCGACGTTTCGACGAGATCTCACTCATCATCTTCTGGCCGTTGGTTTAGTCTCTATCGGTATACTGCGTGACCGGGAGTGTGTACAAAAAAGGAGATAAATTTATATATATATATATAATTTCCCTCCTTTTTTGTTCCCTAAGATGTCTTGGTTGCTCTTTTTTGCTCTATAATAAATCCAACAGAATAGGTACTTTTTAAAATAATTTTTATTTGTTTTCTCTTTAAAAAAACAAAACAGACAAACATCAATACAAATACGAACATATACCAAATAATATAGCATACTTATCAAGACTTTTTGAATAGGTATTTGTTTTGTTGACTGGCTGAGAAATTCTGGACGTTGAAGTCCAAAACTTTTAGTTATCGAATTTGGAGACTCCTGCCACAGGTAAAGATGCTTCACAACTACCGTGTTTCCATGAAAATAAGACCTACCCCGATATATATGCATCGTTGTATAGTTTTCTTAGCATCCATATAAAAATAGCATTCTTCTATTCTTTTTTCAACTTAGAAACTTAGCTTATAGTCCTGGTAATCTCTTTTGGTCTTCCTTCCAAACATTACAGGTAGTCCTTGACTTACAACAGTTTACTTAGTTCCCGTTCAAAATTACAACGTCAATGAAAAACATGACTTACGATCATTTTTCACACCTGCAACCCTTGCAGCCTCCCCATGGTCCCGTGATCAAAATTCAAAGGCTTGTCCCCTGGCTCATATTTATGACGGTTGCAGCGTCCACAAATCATTGCAATCCCTGTTTTGCAACCTTCTGACAAGCGAAGCCAATGGGGGAAGCCAGATCCACTTAAGAATGGCGTTACTAATTGAACAACCGCAGTGGTGGCAAGAAAGATCATAAAATGGGGCGCAAAACTCACTTGACCAATATCTCGCTTGGCAACAGAAGCCTTGGGCTCAGTGGTGGTTGTAAGTCGAGCATTACCTGTATCTGACCTGCTTTGCTTCTGAATCCAAATGAAAACACAGCTTCATCCTGCTTCTGACACTGCAGTAAGCTGGGGGGAAAAAGCAAAAGAAGAAGATAAAACTATCAGCCCATCGACAGTAGCTACGAAGACACTGGGTTTTTGTTGTTGTTGTTGTTGTTGTTGCTGTTGTTGTTGTTGTTGTTTATTTATTTATTTATTTATTTATTTATTTAAAATTTCTATGCCGCCCAATCCTGCAGTACTCAGGGCGGCATAAAGGTAAAGGTAAAGGTTCCCTCGCACATACGTGCTAGTCGTTTCCGACTCTAGGGGGCGGTGCTCATCTCCGT
>JANHFQ010001612.1:84707-99514 GCA_032468035.1 Aparallactus werneri
CTACAGCTTATTTTGGGGGGAAGCCTTATATTTGGCTCACTCCAATATATATATATATATATATATATATATATATAACACTTAGACTTATGTACTGCATCACAGTGCTTTACAGCCGTCTCTAAGTAGTTTACAGAGTCAGCATATTGTCCCCAACAATCTGGGTCCTCATTTTACCAACCTCAGAAGGATGGAAGGCTGAGTCAAATGAATTAATACAAAAACTCTAAGTTTCCCATTTTAGATTAATTTCCCCTGGCCTACTCTTACATACATCTGAGATAATTTTTAAATCATAAATGAATTATTTATTATCCCAAATAATTGTTTTAATGAGGATTTTTATTGGTGACTTCCTTAAAATTTAAATGATGCATTCATTATAGTCTTCAAGAAGTGATAAACTCAACAGAAGCTCAGACCATGCAATAATCCAGTCAAATGTATGCAAAACTGTAGCCTTTGTGCTGTGTAGTGGGCTTGATTAAACTACAAGTAGTCCTTGATTTATGTCGATCACTTAGCAAGCATTTGAAGTTATGATAGACCTACCAAAAACTACTTACAACCAGAGTCCGCAATTGCAGTAGCTTGGCCATTATGTGGTCAAATGACCACACTTTGGGCACTAGGCAACTGTCTCACATTTACGGCCATTTGCAGTATCCTGCAGTCACATCACCAAGATTTATGACATTTTTGCCATAAACCGGCATTTACTTCCAGTTTCCAACAAAAGATGGTATAGTGAACAATGGGTTTGCTTAATGACCATAGTATTCGCTTTATGACTGTGCCAGTTGCTTAAGAACTGTGGCAGAAATTTAACAATCACCACAAATAAAGATAATAAAATCAGGTTGGTCATGTGATGACTCGCTTTATGGCCCTCATGACTTTGACTGTAGTTGCCAGGCTTGATTATGGTTGTAAGTTGGAATGCTTATATGCATTATGTGGGAATTCAGCATGTTCTCAGGTTTCCTTTCTAAGCTTCTGTTATATCTTTCAAATATGCTGAATATGTTAATGTTTTCATATGCTAAATTTGAAGAATTATCATAACTAACAAAATTAGTCACTAACAAAAACAGTAGTATTAATAATAATGGTAATAATTACCAGATCCGCGTGTTATTGATGAAAAAGAACTTGAGTCTCTCTTTTCTAGAATACCAGACCAGGATTCAAGCATATTTTAAAAAGACGTAGCAATAAGTAGGGGGGGGGGAGAGAATGAATAATCTATCTTGTATAATCTTTCTGCTGCATTAAATAAACATTAAATAAAGCATTATAAAGCATTATATAAACATTACATTGGGATAACTTAATTATTTAAAGCCAATAAGCTGCTTCATACAATTTGAATAAATACAGTATGTGACCTAATATAAGCAGAAAGGACACAGAATCAATTGGAATACTACTGCACATTCCATCTTCCTGGATACATTGAAACTTTGAGAACATCTGTGGCCCTAGAGAGCTTTGCCCTTCCATAAAGAAGCTAACATTTAGGCCACTGCTGAACTGCTTGTATCTAAACATGACATAAAAGAAATTGTAATTTTGATATTCCCAGGGACTTCAGACTATTGACCTTAATTTCTGTGAAGTCAGAGAAAACTATATACAGTATAATGCATATTTGAGTCATCTTTGGCCCTAATTAAAGTTAATTGGATTTGATTTTTCTATTATTCTAATAGCTTCTATAATTGGCAAGTCACAAATATATCTACAGTTCATTAAGTAATAGAAAATTCACAGTAAAATAGTAAAATAGGGCAAGATTGTGAGAAATTAAGTGTCCCTGTAGCAGTGATGCTTGCTATACAGTAAATCATCATCAAATGGCCCTTTGACAAAGACAGCCTATAAGTCTACAATCCTAACTACATTATTGTATGGTATAGGAAGATGGCATCTAGAAAAAAGATTATGGCCTCTTTACTCTTATTCTGTTCAAAAATCTTTGCAATATTTACCATCAAGTCCTACAGTTGATTGCCTGACTGCTTCTGTATATACTTTTCTTCTTTCTAAGGCTGTATTGTCGGAATATGTTGCAAGAGATCCACATCTAAATGATTTCTTTGAGTGTCCCATGTCTCTAATTATGTTTGCTGCCAATTCAGGAATACAACAAACAAAATGCATTAAACGGTTAAATAATTAAAGAACAAAAAATTAGCCAATTCCTAGTAAAAAAAAAGAAATAAATCTTATACGAAGTTTCCACTGTTAAACTTGTACCCCTATACTTTATACACTTTTCTATATCCAATCAAGTAAGTGCAAAATCCAACATTCACAAGATAATCAACCAATTAAAATAAAATCTATGAAACTCATCTATGCTAAGAAAAATAATATGTCTATTAATTTTTTTTCTGAGACTAAAACTACTAATCATCATCATCTCCAGGGGTGGGTTTCAGCAGGCTCAGCCCAGTTCGGGAGAACCATTTTTGGGGTTTTGTGCAGTTCGGAGAACTGGTAAATTGCACTGGCTGGTTTTTGGAAAAAAATTGGGGGGGGCTGCTGGGCCCTCCCACTCACCTGCAGTCTATAGCTACCTTTATTCGCTATGTTTGCAGCACAGCTGAGCTGCTTTTCCACCTAGGCTGGGACTTCTGCAGGAAGTTTGTTTTTTAAAGAAACAACCTTCCTGCAGAAGCCTCTAGATGGAAAAACAGCTGCGGCACACTGCCCCACCCATCAGCTGTGTTGCAAACAGAGCAAATAAATGTATTTATAGCGTGCAGATGAGTGGGAGGGCCCCAATTTTTTTTTAATTAAAAAAATATTTTTTAAATTGACCATCTAACCATGCCCACTAAGCCACGCCCACTAAGCCACACCCACAGAACCAGCTGGTTAAAAATTTGAAACCCACCCATGATCATCTCCTTTTAATGACTCCATAATCCCTTGCAGGGTGGAGTCTGGGCAACTGAACAGAGCTGAGTGTTTACTGGCCAGATGCCCTTCCTGTCACCAATGCATAGTTATATTCAGCAGATATATTCTCAACATGCCCAGAGAGAGAAGTATCTGCCCGTACCTAGGATCGAACTCACAGTCTCCAGGTTGTGAGGCGAGAGCTCCACCTCTAGGCCACTGCACCACTTTTAGTAGATTAAAACTACTAATCAGAGTTATATAATCAAGGATAGGCTGAATAATGCAACTAAACTAAAGGACACTCACAAAAGGAAACAAAGTAACATTATATACATTCACTCATTCTTACAATTGGCTGCATATGTAGCTCCATCAAAGAGGTTGATTTCTGTTATGGTGTGAAAAGCATTTAGAGACCACAAGAATCTGTAAAACAATTACTATAGCTTTACTATCATTTTGCAGTTATAATACATATATCATATTAATTCACTACATTTCTGTCTTTCCTCATTTTTCCCTATCAGGACTTTAAAGGGTCACACAATCTGAAACAGATACAGTTCTGAAAAAGAAAAGTTTGCATTTGCAAATAAGTGACACATGTAGATGATATTATTCTGCACATGTAAAGGGAGCTTGCAAACGCACCCACACACAAGACATGGTGACTTGAGCACTCCAGTTTCCTCAGGAGATGGGGGATGTCTTAAAGCCCATCCTTCACTATCTCTACTACACATTCCATATTTCCAGGGCAACTATTCATTCAGTCAATGCTGCCTCTAACAACTTTTTCTGCAGAAATCCCCCATCATGTTCAATTACACAGGAACAAGCAAAGTGGCAATCTTTTCTCATTCATTTCATATTTTCATAACTTCCTTGTGCTGAGATTATTTTTTAGAATGAGATCATAGATTCAATATGAATTACAGTTTTTCTTACGTATGTACAGTATATTAAGTAAAGAGGAATTGAGAAAACAAGAGGAGATAGAGGGGAAATGAACTGCTTCCACTCATGGCTGAAATGCACGCATGCATGCATGCATGCACCCACACACCCACAAAACCAGGCTCCAGAGATACATCCTAATGTATATCTGACTTAAATTACTTTATTATTGCATTTTTCCTGATTCTAAATCCCGCTGCCAAGTCAGGACTCTGCTTACATGCAGAGTGAATCAACTGCTCTTCCCATAAAGGAAAAACACCAAAGACAAAACAGGAGTTGTCTTTTTCTTTTTGGAATCCACTTAAGAAAATAATATTCCTGTTCCTTGCTGACACTAGCATGTGATCTCCCTGGGCACTGACTTTCTCTAACTATCTGGATTGACAAGGTTAGGGTTGATTGGCAGGTCAGATTAAGATTTTTCTTTAACTCTTTCATGTGTGAAACTCTTTGGATGGGAGGTCTCCCTATTCACTATGAATATAACAACCATCTTCCTGAAGCTTGTTATACTCACTTATCATAGAAAGAGAGCATTTTAGGATGATAAAAGTCTTCCACATCACAGAAATCCTTACTGTCCCAAGAGAGAGCCAAGGCCTAATGAAAAACAGATACATATTTCATACCTGGATAACTACAGTACTATTTGGAAAATATAATTAGACATTTGAAATATAAGATTTGAGAAATTCTCATTAAAGTTGAGCTTGATTTCTGAGGTCTTCATTCACGTAGTTATCTTGGCCAAAATTCAGAACTTGTCTGTTACTAGTTTCTTTCAGGATGTGGTTTTAATTTCCCAATCTAGCCAACACTCTTCATAACTTGTGGTGATTTCCCATTAAATTGCTGATCCAGTTTAGCTGTGCAAGATCAGTTAAAGTTGGCTATGTATCATAGTCATAGACCATAATACCAGGCAGGATCTAAAAATCTGTACTAGATTTTAGAAGTGTAAAATGTTGTCTCTTTATTAAAGATAAAGATTTCTCTTTAAAGGTAAAGAGATAGAGATATTCCCTGAGGATGGACTCCAGCACGAGTCCGAAAGCTTGGAAGACAAAACCTCTGGTCCCAGTGACCGATCCAGATTGTATCCCGCAACATTATCTTGGGACACGCCTTCATTCTTAAAGATTTCCCCTGTCCAGTCATGCCCAACTCTAAAGGGCAGCACTCGTCTCTGTTTCCTAGCTGAGCAAGCCAATTTGTCTGAAAACACTTCCATGGTCATGTGGCTGGCTTGATTATATGCCAATGCTTTTACCTTCTCACCAAATTGAGCCATATTTATCTACTTGGATTTGCATGCTTTTGAACCGACAGGTTGATAGGAGCTGGGGCAAGAATGAAAGCTCTCCCCATCACAACTGGATCTCAAACTGCCAAGTGTCAATGCTGGCTCTGCAGCTAGTGCAGCTGGCAAAATAAATGAGAGTCTGAATCCACGGTTCAGCAAAAAGTCCTCTTTATTTCTTCTACAACCCATGACTATCAGGAACAGCGGAACAGAATGGAACCACATCAAAATTAGTGACACCCAGTACCACCACCGTGCAACCTTATAACCCTACCCAGGCTTTGGCCAATGCCCCAATGATGCCCAATCGCCACCGAGATGCTGCTAGGAGGCTCGCAGGGATGTCCACACCCACCCCTCGATTAACTGCATGCTGGCCAGCAAAGCTGGTGTGACGAGGCCAGGATTGGAACTCGACAGGAGGTCCCCCTACCAGGGGTCCACCTGAAAAAGAAGACAAAGGGTGATCAGTTATATGTACCGCTTGTCCCGATTTATCAGGATTAAGATGGGGGAACCGTTAGAGCAGGTGCCTTGCATTAACATCTGCAGCCAACACCCAGGACGCCTCACTGACAGGATAGCCCTTCCACTGTACTAGATAATAGAGTGTTCCTTGACACAATTGGGAATCCAGGATTTCATCCACCTTGTAATGTTCCCCATGTACTGGGCCAGGGCCCTCCAGCTGTTCCACACTAGCCAGGACCACGGGTTTGAGAAGGCTTATGTGGAACACAGGGTGCACCTTCCCTAGGAGAGATGGCAATTTTAACTGCACGGTCACCAGGTTAATAATCAGAGTAATGAGAAAGGGCCCTATGTATTTTGGACCCAGCTTTTTGCTGAAGACCCGTAGTTTGGTGTATTTTGTAGACAAATACATGTATTGTCCAACAACAAAAGGTTTTTATCCACTTGTTTCTTAGTTGCATCCACCGCCTTCCACAGAGCGGCCCGTATCAAGTCCCATATAGCTGACAGTTTTACTGACCATTCGGTGGAGGACTATTGCACATCGGATGCCGCCAACAACTCAGGGATGGCCAGGAAGTCAAGGCCACTGATAACCCTCAAGGGTATGTACCTGGTGCTGCTGTGCACCGAGTTGTTGTAGGCCACCTGTGCGAATGGAAGAAGGTCTATCCAGTCGTTTTGCTGATATATCATGAAGCTTCTCAGGTACCGGCTTATCATGATTTTTATCCGTTCTACAGCCCCATTGGTACAAGGGTGGTATGCGGAGCTTACGGCCTGAGAGAAGCCAATCAGCCAGAGGAAGTTACGCCAAAACTTTGCTGTGAACTGCACACCACGGTAAGAGATGACCTGATGGGGCACCCCATGGGGGCAATATATATGATGTATGAAAAGGCTGGCAAGATGACTTGCTGATGACAGGCCCTTGCACAGAATGAAATGGGCCTGCTTGGAAAAGAAATCTATCATTGTCCAGATAACTGTTGCTCCCTGGCTTTTTGGCAGATCAACCACAAAATCCATGCCAATCTCTTCCCATGGCCTGGATGGTTCTGCGACTGCCTGCAGTAGACCAAGAGGTTTCCCTGTGTGGTGTTTCGAGGTAGCACACACTGTGCACTCTCTGACATATGTATCAATATTTTTCCATATCTGTGGCCACCAGAACTGTCTCCTAACCAGGTGGACTCTTTTCACAAATCCAAAATGTCTGGCTGGCTTGGTGTCATGGCATAAGTGCAGAACCCTCCTCTGCATTGTTTCGGGGATGTACAACTTGTCACCCTGCCACGCCAGACCATCCCGATCGGACAATTCGGTTTTGTTAGCTTGCCACCACACATCTGTTTTCAGTGCAGTTTGTATTTCATTCCACATGCTGGTACTCGGGGTGGTGTCCCTGGAACTGCAACTGGGTTGGTAGGGGGGAAACAAGGCTTGGACGACGTCCTCTTGTTTAGACTGGAATTGGGGCTTCCAAGATAGTGCATCAGCCAAGAAATTCCTACCCCCAGGAATATGTTTCAATGTAAATGTAAAACACTGAAAATACTGACCGCAGCATACTTGCTTTGGTGACAGTTGTTTCACCTTCTGAAGGGCCTCCAGGTTCTTGTGGTCTGTCCACACCTCAAATGGGGTGTGGCTGCCCTCCAGGAGCTGTCTCCAGGTGAGTAATGCCCAATGTACTGCAAATGCCTCCTTCTCCCAGATCACCCACCCCCATTCAGTAAACATCAATTTCTTGGATGTATAAGCACATGGCTGTAGTGCTCCATCCATGTTTCGTTAGAGGAGGATGGCACCCACTGCCACGTAACCTGTGTCCACCTTTACTATAAATGGTTGGTTAGGATCGGGGTGCTTCAAAATGGGCTCATAGGAGAACAGAGCCTTCAGCTGCTCAAATGCCAGCTGGCAATCTGACGTCTACATGACGACCTGGCCAGGATATGATATTTAGTCTTCAGTAATTCCATGAGTGGTAACACCACTCAGGCAAATGATGGAATGAATAATGATAAAAGTTCATGAACCCCAAAAAACTGCAGCTGTCTGTGAGTTTTAGGGGGTTCCCAGTCTGACATGTCCCTGACTTTATCGGGGTCCATCTCTACCCCCTTATTTGAAATTCGGTAACCCAAGAAATCTAACTGCCTTTGATGGAACAAGCACTTAGAGAGTTTAACTTACAGTTTTTCGGCCCACAGTTTCGTCAATATGAGCCTTTCTAATGCCACATGCTCCTCCATTGTGGAACTATATATCAGTATATCATCAAGATAGACAAGGACCCCATGGTAGAGTGTTCCTGCAGCACGCTGTTTATGAGCTGCATAAATACAGCAGGCACACCTTTCAGCCCGAAGGGCATCACCCTAACTGGTAACTACCCAACGGATAGTTGAAGGTGGTCTTCCACTCATCCCCTTTTCTCACTCATACCCAATAGTATGCTTCCCCGAGGTCCAGCTTGGTTAAATATCAGCCGGAGGCCAACATGGCTAGCATATCTTTGATCAGGGGTAGTGGATAGAGATGTTCCACACAAACAGCATTGAGGCCACAGAAATCTACACACAACCTCAACCCGTCATCTTCCTTCTCTCAGAAGAGTACAGGAGCTGCCACGCTGGACCACCCAAGTTTGATGAAAACCTGAACCAAGTTCATTATATCACATCACATTTTGTACATCTCAGCAGGTGTCATGGAATACATCTGGGGCTTTGGTAATGTAGCCCTGGGTATCAATTCGATACCATAATCCATTGGTCAGTGGGGTAGCAGGACATCACATTTGTCCTCACTGAACACCCCTGCCAGATCATCATATTCATATGGTATCGTGCAACCAGGCCCTGTTGCCATGTCCTCAGTGGTGGCTACAAGGCTGTCCTTCTGGAGGGATTCTCCTGGCTCCCTAGGTGGTTCAGGCCCAACTGCCAGGTGATCTCTTCAGAAACCCCCCTCCCACCAAATTGTGGAGCCCCATTTGTCAAGCCATGCCAACCCCAGAATCACAGCATCTGACATTACAGGGCCTACTACAAAACAAATCACTTCTCAGTGATTCCCAATTTCCATCTATAAAGACTTGGTAACAAGAATAGCCAGGCTACCTCCAACCCGTCCATTTGTTCAAGCCGGATGAGGTGCCTTAGTATTTGGGTCCATATGCCCATCTCCTCCATAACCTATTTGCTAATGATGCACCGTGTATACCCAGAATCGATTAGCACCCCATATTGACCCTTTTTATCACCATTTGGCCTTTTAAGCACAAAAGGCAGTACAAATGGATGAATGGGGTTGCTCACCATTGGGTTTTCCTCATCCTCGCTTTCATCATAGGTCCCTACCACTGCTGAGGCCTTTGCTGTTGAAGTTGCTGATGATCCCAGCACCACCATGGTGTCCTCTGACTGACCCACCTGGGTTACACACCTGGTCCTGTCCGGCATCTGTTTCAGTTGCCCAGAGGTCTTCCGGGGAGTTGGTTGGGATTTTGTAGCTGCCACTCCAAGACTGGGCAGGGTATATTCAGCCACCTGGTGCCCAACTGGTTACATCAGAAACACCTTATCACAGGCCTGGCAGGTGGACTCCCTGGACAAGGTGGACCTGTCGGGGTCCTGTGCGGTAGATGGGCTACCGAGCATTCTCTGGGGTGTCCCCTCTTGGCTGACACTCCCGTAGGCCAATGTCCAACTCCACAACCGCTCCGTACCGATCCCAAATCCAGGGTGACAAACCCTGAATCAAACAGGCCTGGCGCACTTCCTTGTCCAGGCAGCCTTAAACTGGCCTGGCAGGTAGTTAAACTGGTGCATCAAATGCCTTTCCAGCCAGGAGCACAGTCTCTGAGCCACATGCCAGAAATCCTGTATGTAATGTTTAGCTGGTCTGCCTCATTGCCAGATAGAGAGAAGCTCCCCTTCCACCCACTGCTCATGGGAGGGGTCTTCAAACTGGTCCCTTAAAGCATCCAGAAAGAGTCCAATTGATGCCAGTTCACTTGCTTGGTCATTGTGCAAGTCCATCCCATTGTGCAAGTCCGCCACCTCCCCATCCAGCACGGCAGTCACAGCCACTACCATTGCCCACTGAGGGGAATAGGCATGGCCGTGGTGGTTCAGATGACTTAGGACCTGGCTCAGGAACAAAGCAACATGGTCTGGTTTGCCATCAAAAGAAGCTGTTATGGGGGGGCGCGGTGGGACCCACTGCCGGGGTGTCCACTGACCCAGCTTTCCCACATATCCTGGCCCACCGTCAGGGCCACCATCAAAAGCACCCCCGACTGATGGTCCAAAGCTAGGCTGGGAATGGGAAGAACCAGAAGGGCCCGCTGAATGTGTGTCATCCCCAACTCAGGGAGCTGGGTCGGGTGTTCTCTGAGCAGATAGCCATCATGGTCACCAGCACCAGTGTCACAAGACTCCAGCCACCCACTCATTGTTGCTGGTTGCCAGTAGCTTGCCACCCCAAACTTTTGCTGAAGGATCTCTAAGGTAGCACTGCCAGGGTCTGTGGTGTAGCTGCTCCCCCCTCCTCTGCTATCCACCATCTTTCTTGCCAACTGGTGAGGTCTCCATTCCGGAGGGAACTGGGATCGCTGCACAAACATCCCAGCAACCTCTGTGCTCTGCCACATAGGCCTCACAGACAACTGGCGTGGACCCGGCCGGGGAGATGGTGGCCTGTCAACCACGGACAGCCTGGCATACTCCTCACTTATAAAAACTGGCATGAGCCTATGCCTAGTCTTTGGCCATACCACCGGGTTGCGTCTTCCCTTGGGGCCGCCTCCTCCAACTCCGCCTTGCCCCCTGCCGCCACCAGAGGCATGACCACATCCATGTTGTTTCTGGTATACTCCATCAGTCTTCAGTGTGCTACCACGCACACATGATCCACCGCCCACTGCTTCCAGGTCCGCCTCCCAGCTGGTTCTGCCACTGAATTTCACCTACATCTTCTTCCAGGCCTGCCTCACCACCCCTAATGCCGGGGCCGCTTTGCAGCCGCTGGTTTCATCAACGGGAAGATGTGGCGAAGTGGTGCAGGTGCTTCTTCCAGGTCCATTTCGCAGCTGATGCCAGCCATGCCACCAGCTGCTGGGCACTCTGCCCAGGAAGATGCCGTGCAAGGATTGTTTTCTGCCAGGGCTGCCTCACAGCTGACGCCAGCTCTGCTGCCAGCTGCTGGGTGCTTTGCCCACCTTTCTCACCTCTGGGATGAAGAGGATCTGGAGCAGGCCAGAACTCCCCCCAGGGAGAAGGCAAAGGTGGTATGTCACTAACTTACCGTCAATGCTGGTTCTGCAGCTTGTGCAGCTGACAAAATAAATGAGAGTCCAAATCCACAGTTCAGCAAAAAGTCCTCTTTATTTCTTCTAAAACTCACAACTATCAGGAACAGCAGAACAGAATGGAGCTGCATCAAAGTTAGTGACACCCACTACCACCAATGTGCAACCTTATAACCCCACCCAGGCTTCGGCCAATGCCCCAATGATGCCCAATCACCACCAAGATGCTGCTGGGAGGCCTGCAGGGATGTCCACACCCACCCCTCAGTTAACTGCATGCTGGCCAGCAAAGCTGGTGTGATGAGGCCGGGATGGGAACTCGACACCAAGCTTCCAGTTGCTGCGCCCAAAGTCTTAACCACTAGGCCACGGTAGAAAATCACATTTTGGTAACGGTAGAATCTTGGTCAGGTTTTCCCAACCTGGTGTCCTCCAGGTAGTTCAACTTCAATACTGAGAAACAATAGCCAATACAATGAACTACATTATGTGAAGTCTTAGCATTCTGGAAAAGGTTTTAACACAGAGAAAGATGGAAGGAAAAAGAAAGCCACCAACAAGGTCAGTCAGTTACGATAATGAGTGCACCAACTGCCAACTGCTGATTCCATGTGGTTGTAATAGTTTATTGGTGGTTTCTGAAATGTTTTTGATATATACCAGTGTTATTCTTTTTACAGCTTGTGTTGGTTGTGCTGTATTGGGTTGAATGGTCAGGTACTTTTTGATGTGTCCATATCCATTTTGTTGGAAGATGTTATATAGATACTCTGCTTCCTTTTTCTGTTGTCCAAAGTTGCTGCAGTGAGTTTGTGTTCATCTGAATAATTCTTACACAGTTTCTTTTGTGGGAGGTTGGGTGGTTGCTTTAGTAGTGGAGCACTTGATTGGTGTGGGTGTTTTTTTCAGTACACTTGTGTTTCTTCTAATTTGTCCTTGTGATCCCTGCTGATCAGGATGTCCAGGAATGATAGTGAGTTATTTTCTTCCATCTCTGGTATACTGGATTTCTTTGAAGATGTTGTAGATAGTTTTATGAGTGTTCTCTAATTTGTCTTTTTATTATGGTGAAGTTCCATATTTTGGGTTGCATTTGTGGAAGTGCTATCACCTCCAGACATTGCATTACAACCTCTGCTAAAAGTCCTGAAAGTGGTGATCCCATAGGTGTTATAGTGGTTAAGATGCTGGGCTCATCAATCAAAAGGTCAGCAATTCATTACCCAAGCACTGTGTGACAGGGTAAGTTTCCACTCTTGCCCCAGCTCCTGTCACCTAGCAGTTCAAAAGCAAGCAAAAGTAGATAAATAGGTACCACATTGGAGGGAAGGTAATACTGTTCCATGTGCCTTGGCATATAGTCCAGTGGTGGGATTCATCTGGTTCGCACGGGTTTACTACAACCGTTAGCTAAATGTTTGTTCAATTTGGCGAACTGGTTGAAGCCTCGCCTTGCCCCTTTCCTCCCAACTACTACTCCCCATATACTTTGGGTGAGAGTAAGGGACTATTGATAGCCTACTGTCACCATTCAGAGTTTGGCCAGCAAAGGAAGAGACCACGCTGAGAGTCTTGACTTGGCTCGCAGTAAATACATACAAAAAATGTTTCTAGCCAGCATTACCAACTTCTGCTGGCCAGCTGGCTATGAGGGCAGGCACGCCCTGCCCACACCTGATGCCAGCCTGCTCCAGCAAGCACTCTATACTAAAGGGGCATTTCTCAGGATGCTGCTTTGTCCATTTAATGTAACTACATGGGATGATCACAGAATACAAAGGTATAAATTGGTAACTTCTCATCTTGTACTTTTAAGTCCTAGACAATCATAGTATTTGCAGAGTCCTCAGACGAAAGGCATTTGGGGGGGGGGATAAGCATATTTATTTATTGGAACCACTTATTAGACAAAGAAGCAGAATAAAAAAAGCTATCGGGTCCCCATACAGTGGATTCAAAGCATCTTTTCCTGCAAGATACAGGCCATGTTATGTACCAATAGCTTTCCCCCCCCCCCAGTACAACTCTCTTTGGTTTTAAAACTAGAGAGTAGAAAAGAATACATCAAGGGGAAAAACTCAATAGATGAAAGAATTTGGGGAATAGAAAATTCCACTGCTAAAATAAATAGGACACGGAATAGTTTATCTGGCTACAAATTTGTAAGTACAATTGATATGGTTAGCAGATGGTATTGCATTGAAGCAAAAATGCATATATGTTGAAGAACTGTAGGTCAATGATAAACAAGTTTGTAATATGTGTGCTAACTGATACATAAATCTATGCTTGTAAAGCAGTCAGATAAACTGGCAATCGACTAGGGTCACAAAGTTAGACTTATCACTTTTGTTTCATGGTTGATTAATAACAGACAGCCCTCCCGGCCAGGCAGGGGAGCGGCTTCCCAGCCAGGAAAGGGAACAGCCTCCCAGCCAGGCAGGAGAGCAGCTGGAGGAGGAGGCAGGAGGCAGGGAGGGGAGATGAGTGGGTGGGAAGCAAGGAGAGCAGCCAGGCAAAGGATCAGGTGAGGCAAGGCATGAGTGACAAGGAGTGGCTGGGAGGGTCAAGGTGGGGCTGGGCATGGCATGGCGAGGAGAGCCCAGGTGAGGCGCAGCAAGGCCAGCCATGACAAGGAATGGCTGGGAGGGGAGAGGTGGGGCCGGGTATGATGAGGAGAAGCCAGGCGAGTGGCCAGGTGAGGCAAGGTGGGAATGACACGGAGTGGCTGGGAGAGGAAGGGCAAAGGGCTGGGCGTGGCATGGCAAGGAGAGGCCAGGCAAGGCAAGGCCCCTTGACATGAGTGATATTGAGTTGGCCATGCCCACCCAGTCACATGACCACCCAGCCACACCTATTCAGCTGGTTATTAGGATAGAGAACCAGTTGTTAAATTATTTGAATCCCACCACTGATATAGTCATGCCAGCCACATAATCATAGAAGAATCTTTGGGGAATGCTGGCTCCCCAGCTAGGACACAACACCACCCCTGAAAGTCAGATACAACTGGACAGGGGAAATGTACCTATATTTTTATAATACAACACTAATTTTTAGAAATGTTCAGGGTATGAATCTAATTGCTGCCTCAGATTACAAAACATTACTGAAAAGCTGATTGACTATGGACAAAAATTCAGACATTCTGGTGATCTCTGTTATCATTACTGCATCACTGCCCTAATAGGCATCATTGGTATTATTCTTGGTTATAGGTTCAAAATGTTTTAATATTCCATGAATGGTCCAAGCTTTATGTCATTAATACACCTTATTTTATAAAATATCAAGTCTGTTTTCCTAGGTAAACTTAGAAATCTCTTTTTAAAAAGCAATTATAAAGCTGAAACCAAAGGTTTTCTTTTTAAGTACAGCTGGACAAAGAGCTTGAAAGAACATTTGGAACTTAGTTATTATACATGTTGACAGTAGAAGAATCCTGTATGCATAAAAATGGAAAGAAAGACCTATTAATTCCCACAGTCAAATGGATAGAAAAGTGATGAAGTTGGTGCAGATGGCAAAGCTGACTGTTTTAATTAAAGAGAAGAGCTTATCCAGTTTTGTTTTCACTTGGAAACTAGTTTTGGACTTTATGCTTGAAACAAAAAAAATGAAATTTTGATCTTAGGTTTTGATGATTAGATCAACTTTGCTGTTGTAGAAATGGCTTGTATCTACAGTACTAGAAATGTAAAGCAAAAAGTTGAGGCTGTAATTGTATTTTATATTATACTGCATCGTAAAGAGTTGAAAGTCACTGCTTGCTTTTTCTTTTTTTTTTCTTTCCTCATTACACTTCTTTTCCCTTTCTGATCTTTATTACATTTGTATTTT
>JANHFQ010001620.1:0-10892 GCA_032468035.1 Aparallactus werneri
TTTAATTTTAATTTTAACTATTATATCTTTTGGGTTTAATTTTTAATCTATTTTAAGTGTATATTGTCTATGTTTTCCGTACACCGCCCTGAGTCTCAGGAGAAGGACAGTTTATAAATTGAATAAATAAATAAATGAATAAATAAATGAATGAATCAATAAATAAATAAATAAATTGGGATACAAGTTGTCCTCGTTGAGCGACCACAATTGAGATAGGCAATCCAGTTGTTAAGTGAAGCAGTTGCTAAGGAAGCTGCAATTGTGCTGGTAACTGTACTTCAGCTTTCCTTTGCATAATAACAGAATTGGAATCGATCTTGGGAATCTATAGTCCAACCTCCTGCTCAGGCAGGAGACCCTATACAATTTTGGACAAATGGTTGTCCAATCTATTCTTAAAAGCCTCCATTGGTGGAGCACCCATAACTTCTGAAGACAATCAGTTCCACTGATGAATTATTCTCATTATCAGGGGATTTCTCCTCAATTCTAGGTTGGACGTCTCTTTGTTAAACTTCCATCAGTTACTTCTTGTGCTTAGGTCGAATACATTTATTTATTTATTTGTCAAAAAGGGACATAATAACAGTAATAAGTGTAAGTAAAAACGTGATCAAAGAAAGTTTATACATACTTGGAGACAGTAAGACAGGGACATTGACCACCTCTTCTGTGGGGCAGCTCCTTAAATTACTGGAAGACTGCTATCATGTCACCCCTAGTCCTTCTTATTAGTTGCGACTCGTATCCTGTTTCTGCAACCGTTCATCCTATGTTTTAGCCTCTAGACCAGTGGTTCTCAACCTTCCTAATGCCGCGACCCCCCGACCATAAAATTATTTCCGTTGTTACCTCATAACTGTAATTTTGTTACTGTTATGAATCATAATGTAAATATATTTATATTTATATTTTTCCCTTGCCGTTCTTTGCTTTTTTAGGATTATAATCCTGATCACATTCCCGGTAGGGTAGGTAAAGACGGTTTGCAGCCGGTTTACGGTGTTTTCCTGCGGTCTTAGGCGACCCCTGTGAAAGGGTCATTCGACCCCCAAAGGGGTCCCGACCCCCAGGTTGAGAACCACTGCTCTAGACCTCTAACAAGGTTGCCAAAGTGAGGACTGGTGGCAAAATGTTTTTTCCATCACCATCATTAACTGTGGACAGCTGTTAAACAAGACAGTCATTAAATGAGGCCTACTTGTAGTCACGCAGGGATGACCCTGTTTGGAATGCAGGCGGGAGGCAAATCTCTGGGCCGTCTGTTTACATCCTATTGCCCCCTTAGCCCTCCATGAAATGGGACATAATGCTAGAATATTTCCAGAAAGGGTGAGGTTCAGATCTCCAGCCTCATTTCAAATGTATTTTTTCCTCAGAGGTGGAGATTAAACTAGCAAACCATCTTAAAAGTTGCCAAGCACTGCAAAACACTGACTTATCGGGTGGACAAATTCCCCGCGGAAGAATCAAACCCAACTTGACCGTCTTACTCAGGGGTGTCAAACTGGATTTCTTTGAGGGCTGGGTCAGCACTCGGGCTGATGGGGGGGGGAGATGGGACGGCGCCTCCTGCAGCACTTTGCCAGCCAAAACGGGGCACGGGGGTGCACGTGGCCCCTCCGCGGCCCGTTTTTGGCCTAGACAGCCTTCTACAGCACTTTGCTGGCCAAATTGAGACGTCCTGTTTGGGCTGGCAAAGTGTTGTAGGAGGCCGTCCTGGCGCAAACGGGGTGGAGGGGGCCATGAGTGCCTCCCCAGGTCCAGATTTGGCTGCCAGAGGCACTGCAGACCACTCATTTGCTATTTCCAGGCCAGCCCAGCGGGCCAGATTTAAGCACCCCACGGGCCGAATCCACCCCTCGGGCCTTGAGTTTGGCATCCCTTTACCAAAATAATTTTTTCATACTAACTTTTGTGATTTTGGCTGCTTATTTTGCTGAACTCAGACCGTAAAGAGAGATGCGGAAGCCTAAACTACTTGTCTATTTCATAAGCTGGTTTTTCTGCTGAATATCTTTCTCGCTGTTTAAATATACCAATGCATGATTTGCACATATACAATTCGTTTGATTTATACATTCGTTCCATTTGTACATGCATTATTCTCCTGCTTAATGGAATGAATGAATACACACACCAGACAGGTTCTCCATAAAATACTTACATAAATTCAGGTATTGTTTCAACATAAACATTGATTTGCATTCGTTTGTTTGCTCGCACCAAAACTCCCGTCAGCTGAAAGGGGAAAAAAAGTGTGCTTTCATTTCAAAATCAAACGTATTGTTTCAGCCGGTCACTTTACCAATCCAGTGCAAATCTAGTAAGGTAGTCCTCGACTTACAACCGTTCATTTAGTGACTGTTCAAAGATACAACAGCACTGAACAATGAAGACTTATGTCCGTTTTTCAAAGTTACGACCCCCATGACCAAACGTGATCAAAATTCAGACGTTTGGCAACCTCGCTTCATACTTACGACCTTTGCTGTGTCCCAAGGTCATGCGATCTGCCTTTTGACAAGCCATGTCCATGGGGAGGCCAGATTCACTTAACAACCAGGTGACTAACTTATCAACTGCAGTGATTCACTTAACAACTTTGGCAAGGAAGGTCGTAAAATGAGGCTAAAAACTCACTGAACAAGTGTCTCGCTCAGCAATAGAAATTTTACACTAAATGCTGATCGTAAGTCGAGGATTACCTGTATTCCTACCTTGGTTACAAGAAGCTACAACATCCACCAGGTCCTTGGTGGAAGACAAACACAACTGATCACTCAATTCCTGTGCATGGCTGTTTTATGTTTATATTTTTAGTTTTTTAGATTTTAACGATGTATAACTGTGACTATTTTATATTGTTGTTTCTGTTTTATATTGTTGTAAGCTGCCCGGAGTCCTTTGGGATTGGACGACCTATAAATTGAATCAAATCAAATAAATAAAATCCCAGATATTACAATCTGGAGAAAAGCATCAACCCAGCAAGGTAGACTAGGCTAACAAATCAATCCCATGACAATGTAATGAGTTGGTGAGAATAATGCAGAGATGTGAGAATAATGCAGAACCTGGGGCAATTTAAGATGCGTGTACTTCAATTCCCAGAATTCCCTCAGCCAGCCTGCTGGGTGCAAAAAAATGGCAAATGTAATTTCAGAAGCATAATTTCCAAATCACAGGAAACATTTTGTGACTCTGTAAGGTCCCTGGTGCTCTCTGAGCTTGGCTGTTTTCCTGCAGAAATTTCATCACCTAACTAGGTAACATTATCAGTGCTAGAAGGGAATGGGGTTTCATCTGGGTATACTAATAGCTTGTCCTGTCAGTGTTATTCAGACTTTGGTGGTTCCTCGATTTGGCTGTTGTTTGCTACTTGACTGTTGGTTTGGCTTGGTAGTTTCTTGATTGGGGTATTGTTTAAAGTCGGGTTGTTGGTCTAGTGTTAACCTTTGTGTTAAATCTTTGCTGATCTGAGGCGTTAATTGCTAGTGAGGAGGTGTTTTGGTTTTTTTGTTTCCTTTTTAGCTTTTTGATGGTCTCTTTTGAAGGGTATGCAGATGTTGTTTATCACTATGTACCTGTTGATGGCTGATTTGGCTTCCAGGATTTTGTCATTGTACAAGTCCCACCTTCGTAAGAGGGGATCAGAAAAATAAAAACTAGATATGAAAAGTGACAGAAGAAGGATGTGTTTAGCTGTGAAAAAAGACAACTGAGAAGGAATGACTGCATTCTTTAAATACCATATATATTCAAGTATAAGTTGATCCGAATGTAAGTCGAGGTACCTAATTTCACCCATGAAAACTGGGAAAAGTTAGTGACTCGTGTATAAGTCGAGCCATCAATTTAGCCCTGAAAATCAGCTGTTTTAGTTATGGTTGGCCATTTTGAATATCTGAATTTTAAAATTTCAAATATTCAAAATGGCCAACCGTAATTAAAACGGGGCTAAATTGGTGCCCACACAGTGTGTTTGGCACATGCTGAACGGGCATCACCTTAGGTCCCCAAAAATCAGTTGACCCGAGTGTAAGTCAAGGGTGACATTTTCAGCCCATTTTGGGGCTGAAAAACAAGTATATATGGTAATACATATATAGTTAATGTACTTTATGTAAAATAACTTCCTTTATTTTCTATATTTTTATTATGATCTTTTGGGGCCACATTACTGGCTGTCCAGGGCCACACACGGGTCATGGGTTGGACATGCCTGGTTTAGTTGAAAGCATTAAAACAACTCAGTGGACAATACAATACAACTCAGTATGGATAGGTATTCCAGAATAGCAGAATAGTCTGAATACTTAAGAATAGCTTAAGTAATTCGTCCCAGAAGCTAAATTTAAACAGAAGGGAGTGCTTTGCTTCCTGGTTCATTGTTCCACCTCCACAGTGTAGACATTGGCTTAAAAATAAACCCTACTGAGTGTAATAGGAGTTACAAAATAAGAAGCCTTGAATGCATACAAACGCAGGTTTTAACATCAGCTATTAATTATACTAACTTGCAAGCAGGGTAACACAATCTGCCATCATGGACTGCTCTAATCACAGAAGATCAGTCTGCAGTCATGAAATGCTCTAACCACAGGCTCAATCTGCAGTTCTGGAGTGCTCAAACTGATGCCACGGTTCATTTGAACTTTCTCTTGGGAACAGAATAATGGGCAGCTTTTTAGAGGTTTTCTCCATCCAATCTTTCAACCTCCAATCTCCCAAATAGCTAGCCTTAGAATATGGCAGCCACCACAAATTTTGCTTTCAGAGGTTGAAGTGCTCTCTCCCATATTTTCATTATTAATTTTAAAAAATATAAAATTTCAACAAAAAACCCCCACAAACCCACCAACAAAAATAAAAATAAGCCAGCAAGTAGATGGTGAATGGAAAACCAGATGCTTTAACCAACAAAAAACTTTGGCCTGAGGGCCAAATGAGGACCTTGAATTTTGTTTTGTTGTTTCAAAATGTATTGGTTACTTCGCACAAACATATGAATATAGCAATGTGGACAATGTTGTGTTTGTGGGTGAGAAGGGAAATGGAGATGGGATTAAGGAAGCTAACAGAAGGGTGTGATTTGGCATCCAGGAAAAATGGAGAGAATAGTGAAGGCATGCCAGCAAATAATCTATCAGTAATCTTGATTTCTAGGGTAGTCAGTCCAGAAAGAGATACCGAGGAAGAATTGGGAAAGTCCTTGGAATTTTTTTCGGAAAAAAAAATATTTTTTTAAAGCACAACTCGAATCTTATTATTTTATTCAGTCTTCCACCATGATTAGATCAAGAGCTCATTTTATCCATTATTACATTATGCATCTCTTCCTATTGAGTAGCTATTGGAAATGATCAACGGTATTTCAAGATACTCATGTCTTTATTATTCCCACTGATTGGTGATCCTGGATATATTTTCTTGGATTTTAGGGAGAACATTTTATTGTTTCAGATGATCAAAAGATTACTATGGCTGTCCATCTTAGTCATAGAATAACAGAGCTGGAAGGGAGCTTGGAAGACTTGGAAGTCCAACCTCCTGCTCCAGTAGGAGAGCCTGTATAATTTCAGACAAGTGGCTGTCCAATCTTTTCTTAAAAGCCTCCAGTGGTGGAACTCCCCCAACTTCTGATGGCAAGCTGTTCCCATCATTAATTGTTTTCACTGATTGTTAATTGTTTTTACCGGCAGAAAATTTCTCCTTGGTTCTAGATTGCTTCTCTCCTTGATTAGTTTCTATTCATTGTCTTGCCTCCTGGTGCTTTGGAAAATAGGTTGACTCCTCATCATTGTGGCAGTTCTTCAAATATTGGAACATTGGTTCATGTCACCCCTAGTCCTTCTTTTCGTTAAACTAGACATGCCCACCGCTCCTGCAACCGTTCTTCATGTTTTAGCCGCCAGCTACCTAATCATCCTCGTTGCTCTTCTCTGCACTCTTTCCAGAGTCTCAACATCTTTTTTATATTATGGTGACCAAAACTGGATGCAGTATTCAAAGTGTGGTCTCATTAAGGCTTCATAAAGTGGCTGTAATACTTCATGTGATCTTGATTCTACCCCTCTGTTAATGCAGCCTAGTAAATTAATACAGTAATGCTACCTTAATAATGCCTATCTTAAGCAACTCTGGACAGCTTACAGAAATTACAGTTATACCTCAAAACCCTTTATCATTCCATCTTCGTTCTAACAAACTCTGTATGGTGTATAACAACTTTTTAACTATAATATTTACTGTAATTTAATTTGTTTAATAAAACTGCCAATATATCAGGGGAAAATAGTACAGTAGTAGAGAATAGAATAGAATAGAATAGAATAGAATAGAATAGAATAGAATAGAATAGAATAGAATAGAATAGAATAGAATAGGAATAGGAATAGGAATAGGAATAGGAATAGGAATAGGATAATTGGAATGCACCTTGGAGGTCTGCTAGTCCAACCCCGTAGTATGTATACATGGCTGAGAACTACGACTAAGCACAAGGTCACCCTAGATTTCATTCTGAGTCTCCCCAGTGTTAAACCCCACTGTGTTTGGTTTTCTCAACCAGAATTATTTGAAAATAAGGATGTTTCTTGTTCCCACAGGTCACGCTCCAGTAGTCATGTCAGTCAGCATGCATGAGAACCGTAAATCCAGGACGAGCACCGGCTCAATGAATATCTTGCTGTTCCACAAAGCCTCTCATTCAGACTGTGTCTTGTCTCACCTCAATACTCTGAGAAAGCACTGCATGTTCACAGATGTTACACTCTCTGCGGGGAACAAATCCTTTCCATGTCACCGAGCAGTGTTAGCTGCTTCCAGTAGATATTTTGAAGCCATGTTCAGCAACGGCCTTCGCGAGAGCCTAGGGGATGAAGTCAATTTCCACGACAGCCTCCATCCAGAGGTGTTGGAGCTGCTGCTGGACTATGCTTACTCATCCAAGATCATGATCAATGAGGAGAATGCAGAGTCCCTCCTGGAAGCTGGAGACATGTTGCAGTTTCATGACATCAGAGATGCAGCTGCAGAGTTCCTCGAGAAGAACCTTTGTCCTTCCAATTGCTTAGGGATGATGGTCCTATCAGATGCTCACCAGTGCAAGAGGCTTTACGAGATCTCTTGGAGGATGTGCTTGGTCAACTTTGAGACAATCCACAGGACTGATGAATTTAACAACCTCTCCAAGGATACGCTGCTGGACTTGATTTCCAGCGATGAGCTAGAAATTGAGGATGAGGAGAAGGTCTTCAAGGCAGTTATCCATTGGGTGAAGTATGACTTGGACAAAAGGAGGCCCTTTCTCCCGGAGCTTCTAAAGAACGTGCGGTTGGCCTTGCTACCTTCTGAATGCCTCAAAGAAGCCATGGCCTACGAGGAGCTGATCACCGCAGAGGAGGAGAACAAGGAAATCATGGGTGAAGCTCTTTGGTGCAAGAAGAAAATCCTGCAAAATGATGGGGTGGTCACCAGTCCTTGCGCCAAGCCCCGCAAAGCCGGGCACACATTGCTCATCTTAGGTGGACAGACATTCATGTGTGACAAAGTCTACCAAGTGGACCACAAAGCAAAAGAGATCATCCCTAAATCAGACCTGCCCAGCCCACGGAAAGAGTTCAGCGCGTGTGCCATTGGCTGCAAAGTTTATATCACTGGAGGGAGAGGCTCAGAAAATGGTGTGTCCAAGGATGTCTGGGTCTATGACACAGTCAATGAAGAGTGGTCCAAAGCTGCCCCCATGCTGATCGCTCGATTTGGACATGGTTCAGCTGAGCTTGAGAACTGCCTCTATGTAGTGGGTGGTCACACCGCAGTGGCGGGCGTCTTTCCTGCTTCTCCTTCAGTTTCGCTGAAGCAGGGGGAGAAATACGATCCAGTTGTCAATAAATGGACCATGGTTGCTCCCCTGAGGGATGGTGTCAGCAACGCTGCAGTTGTAAGCGCCCAGCTCAAGCTTTATGTTTTTGGTGGGACCAGCATTCACCGGGATATGGTGTCTAAAGTCCAGTGCTATGATCCAACCGAGAACCGGTGGACTATCAAAGCCGAGTGCCCCCAACCCTGGCGTTACACAGCAGCTGCTGTCTTGGGGAGCCAGATTTTTATCATGGGGGGAGACACAGAATACACCGCAGCTTCTGCTTACCGTTTTAACTGTGAAACGGATCAGTGGACCCGCATTGGGGACATGACGGCTAAGCGGATGTCCTGCCATGCGTTGGCTTCAGGAAACAAGCTGTATGTAGTAGGGGGCTACTTTGGGACGCAGAGATGCAAAACGTTGGACTGTTACGACCCCACTTCGGATACCTGGAACTGTATCACCACGGTGCCTTATTCCCTCATCCCTACAGCTTTTGTTAGCACATGGAAACACTTACCAGCCTGACACGCAGGAGAGCACTGGTTACAATGCAGCACAAGAGGTAAGATTTCTTCAGGAAAGTTCCACTTAAGACTCACCTGTCTTCCTTGCAGGAAAGCCCTTTTAAGGTGGAAACATCTCCAGTTCACAAGATCTGAGAAAAGAATTTTTTTGAGGGGGGGAAAGTGAATTTGGATACTTATGTTTTGAACTTAGTTTTTATTTTTTTTAAGACTCTAGATTTTTAGGGTGAAGGACAGTCATATGTCAAGGGAAAGACTTAAAGCAACAAATATGGCACTTAAAATAATCTGGGCAACAATAAAAATACACTGGAAATTAAATGTCTGGACCAACAAAAAGATCATTAGGTCCAGAAGAGATCGATAAGGGCCTGGCCTTAATAAATAGCAATAATTCTTAAATTTATATACCACTTCATAGTTCTTTACAGCCTCTAAGCAGTTTACAGAGCCGACATATTGCCCCTAACAATTTGGGTCCTCATTTATCAACCTTGGAAGGATGGAAGGCTGAGTCAACCTCGAGCTGGTCAGAGTCGAACTTTTGGCAGTCAGCAGAATTGGCCTGCAATAATGCATTCTAACCACTGCACAACTATAGTTCTTAGGTGATGTGTCTTCCATGGACACAACCACAACTTCCACTTACTGCCTTCCTTTCTGCTTACAGAGTTCTTTAAAGTATATTATAATATGGAGAAGGATGGCAAACCTGTTCTCAGCCTTACCAGGTGGATCAGACAGAAAACATGACCAGTTGAGCTAATTCTGCTTTTTTGGAAGGGTACTTGAATAGAATCTTCCACATCTGAAAGTACAATTCTCTCCGTCTCCTTTTTAAAATTTCAATGACCCTGCAATCCCTTGCATCGGGTGGACTTGGAGTGACTGAATGGAGCTGAGCACTTACTGGCTGGATGCCCTTCCTGATGCCTATGCAGGGTTCACAGCAAATAATCACTCATTGCGCCCAGAGAGATAAATTTCTGCCGCTACCTAGGATCGAACTCACAGCCTCCTTATTGTGAGATGAGAGCGCTACCTCTAAGCCACCATGCCACTCTTTCCCCTGTCCCCTATACACTTGAGAAATTAGGGTCTCTTTTGAGCTTTTTGCCCCACTCATTATCCATCTATGTTGTTTCTTATCTGATCATTCCCAAGGCTCTGAGCCCAGTCTCCCATGATCAGTTCCCCACATACAAGCTCATTGCACCTATGTGTAGCTTCAGCTGAGGGTACAGAAGCAATAGCGTTATGAAAAAAGCTTGTCTCTAGCTTAGTCCCAAGAGTGCCTTAAAAATTGATCAAACTGTAGAGGCGCCCAACTCCTAGACAAGTTCCTTTATTGCTAGAGATAGAACAGTCGCTCCAGTAATTGTGTGGCTAGATTTACAAATTACACTAATCTACGCTTCAGTAGATTTGATTTTGGCTTTGTTTACTGTATGTAACAGTAAGATAGTAAGAACAGTAAGATAGCCTTCTTTTGTCTGTCTGCAAAGGATGGAGCCCTGTCTGGGCACAAACACAGAACAAAAGTACCCTACTTCGTAATGACACTGCCCTGTGTTCTCACTGGACGTATTCAGATATTCTTGGCTGCTAATAACTGCTTTTCCAAATTCTAGCTCCGTTTGGCCGTGACAGTTTTTTCCAGCTCCTGCTCCAGCAGCCCAGGCGTCTGTGAGCTTGTCGTTCAACCATTAATTACTTTTGCAGTATGTGGGGAAAGTCCATTTTCAAGCTCAGTTAACGGAGCCTTTAAAGATTTGCATTCGGAGTGGAAATAAAATTTATATGTCTGCCTTTTGAATGCCAAAGCTGCAAGCCGAATAGATTCGTAGCCAATGCTGTGGAGTAGATTTTGAGACGGTGCTGAAGGATTTTTAAAATTGAAATAAAGGCCGAGCCATTTTTCCCCTCCCAACAGCTAGTGTTTTCTCCTGGGAAATCCCTTTAGACAACGCACGTATTGTTCTAAGATGCTCCGACCTCTTATAACGTTTTTGGCTGGTGAGATTTCTTTGTTCTTGCATTTATGATTTCCAGAGATCTCTTTCGTTTTGGCTCAGATTAAGAAGGTCTTCTGAATAGCCAATGTCATGATTTCAAAGCTGCTTTTGTTTGGGGTGCAAGATTTAAATGCTGCCCCCTCAGACATTCTGCTGAATCTCTGGGAAAGAATCAAGGGATTCAGAAAAATTAGGAAAAAAGTGTTGGCAGTTCTTAATATCAAGTTGCATGTTAGCTAGGTTTTCTTAACTATTTCTTGACTTGCGTTTCATGCCAAGTTGTAGCTGCTTAGCCATGATCTGTTGGCCTGAGACAGTTGTCCGTCCCCAGGTGTGCAGAGGGTGTACAAACAGGTATTTAATGCAAACAACCATAATTAGGCTCCCATAACACTCTGTGTTATAAGACGCTGAGCTTGTCGATCAGAAAGGTCGGCAGTTTGGTGGTTCGAATCCCGAGTGCTGCGTAACGGAGTG
>JANHFQ010001620.1:51569-62698 GCA_032468035.1 Aparallactus werneri
ATTTTACTGTTACACTGTGCGTTCTGTGGCATATTTAACTACAGTACTGTATTTGTGTGCTTCAAAATCTTAAAAAAGCAATAGAATTCATAGGGGTCTGGAACGGATCAATTGTATTTCCATACAACCCAATGGGAAAATTTGTTTGAGTTCACATCCAAAGTTA
Organism: Aparallactus werneri; assembly: GCA_032468035.1. Lineage (NCBI taxonomy): Eukaryota > Metazoa > Chordata > Lepidosauria > Squamata > Lamprophiidae > Aparallactus > Aparallactus werneri. Next base: position 51,736 of record JANHFQ010001620.1, read on the forward strand.
TGGAAAGAATTGTGGTCGTGAACCAAGGTTCCACTGTACTTTTACACCTACCCTACCTTTACTCCTCTTGAAAAAGTCTAATTTAAATTCCTAAGGAGTGTATTCCAGGTAGCACCTTGCATCCCAAATGTAGTATTAAGGAGGGTGGGAGGCTATCTAAAGTTAAAACAGGTACATGGTGATAGATAGTATAAAGTAGTGATTATGAATGATGGCGTTATTCGCAGAATAACTGTCTTGGTGAATGTAAGCAGTCCCAAACGCATGCTTATCAGAAGGTCAACTTGCTCTCCACCTTCTGCCCCTCGGGATTCTTTGCCTGACCTCCAGTTTATGTTGGTCCTTTTGGTCTGAAAAAAAGAGGCTCATTGCCAAACAAAGTTCTGGACAGAGACACTCACCATGTTTATTTTGCTAAGAACATCTATGATATCAATGTGAGCTTCAAAGGTAATCTTGCAAGTGAAGATCACATTAGGGCAAATCATGTTCCCTTATAACAGAACTAGCTGATGACCTGGCCTTGCCCGGGTACTATTTTTTAAATTTTTCCCTTCTTCCCATGCTGCTCTTCTTCCTCTTCTTCCCACCTCCTGTTCCTCCTGCTCTTTATCGTTTTCTTGCCCCTCCCCCTTCTTCCCTCCTGTTGCTCGTTCTCCTCTTCATCATCTTCTTTCCCCTACTGCTTGTATCCCCTCCTCTTCTTCCTCCTTTTGTTCCCTCCTCCTCTTCTTGGTGTTTTTTCCCCTTCTGCCCCTGTTGTTTCTCATCTTCTACGCTCCTGATATTCCTCCTACTGTTAGTTTTATTGACTCTCCACCTCCGCAACGCTGCCACGTAGCCCGCGGGAGCCACCGGCAGCATGTGAGTTTGCAGTGCTGGTGGTTTGACAGCGACGCAGATCACCTGTTGCCAGTGCAGACAGCAGGAGAACCGCGGCAGGAGGAGATGGCAGGTGCGAGATGGCGGCAGTGCCATCTTCTGCTGCCGCAGCTCTCCTGCTGTCTGCACCGGCAACAGGTGATTTGCGCCACTGTCAAATCACCAGCGCTGCGAAACTCACATGCTGCCAGTAGCTCCTGGTGCTACTCCTATGCTTTGACAGCGGCGCGCTACCCAAATGATGTGATGCCTGGGTGTTTTCCCCCTGTACTTTCCTCCTCCTCTTTCTTTTGTTTGCGCCTCCTCTTCTTTCTCCTTTTCTTCCCTCCTTCTTTTCATCATCTTCTTTCCCGTTCTCCTTCTCTCCCCTCCTCCTGTTGTTTCTCTGTTTGTTTCCTCCTCCTCCTCCTCGAATGTCTAAGGCGCTGCCGGGGCTTGAGGCATCACAGAAGTGCGAGCAGCTGGCGCTAAGCCACAGCCGCTCCTGCTTACCTGGCCAGGCAGCCCCAGCAGAGGGCAAGTGGCTGGGTCAGCGGCAAGGCGGAGGCAGCAATTAGCGCACTGAAACCCCTGCCATCTTGCACATTGCTTGTGTGTGGTCAGCCTACAACTCCCAGCATCCTTTGTCTGAGTGCTGGGAGCCTACATTTCCCATCGTCCCAGCCATTTTGCTGCGATTTGTTCTCTTTATCACTCTTTTTTGGGGGACAAAGAGGCACCCTACACTTCAGAGACCCTGACAGTGCTGATTTAACTATGGTAAGCTACCTCTGTGTCAGTTTTGGGGGAGATTGGTGGAGGGGTGTAGATTTCTATACTGGACATACAAACATTCTTCCCAACCAGGAGTTCTCTTTTATAGGTATAGATAACAGAATGACAGAGTTGGAAGGGACCTTGGAGATCTTCTAATCCAACCCTCTGCTCAGTCAGGAAACCCTATACCCGTGATGGTGAACCTATGGCATGCGTGCCAGAGGTGGCACACAGAGCCCTCTCTGTGGGCACATGAGCCATTGCCCCAGTTCAGCTCCATTGCACCTTCTGGTCTTCGGGTCTCTGCTGCGCATGTGTGGGCATGGGGCACATATGTGGATATGGGGTGCATGCATGGGAGCATGTGTGCATGCACAGGGGCAGGATGCATGTGCGGAGGACATGTGCCCATGTGTGGGGTGGGACACATGTGCGGGGGATGCACATGCATGTGTGGGGGTAGGGTGCATGCGCTTGAATGTGTGCGCATGCATAGGAGATGGGGTGCATGCGTGGGGATGGAGCGCATGCACGGGGATGCATGTGCATGCCGGAGGCAGGGTGCATGCATAAGGGATGTCCGCATACTGCATTTTGGGGATGCATGCAAACTTTGGGCACTCATTGCCGAAAAGGTTAGCCATCACTGCCATATACCATTTCTGACAAATGGTTGTCCAATCTCTTCTTAAAAGCCTCCAGTGTTGGAGCATCCACAACTTCATTTATTTTGTTTTATATGGTATAATCTTTCTGTTTAGTTTCAAAAACATTCTTAAAGATCTATCTCATCCTGGGCACCCTTTTTTTGAACTATTACCAACTGGCAGATGGCACAGGGCAATGAAAACAAGGACAAATAGACTGAAAAACAGCTTCTATCACAGAGAAGTAACTACCGGTATATTGAATTCCACTGTATAGTGTAATACTAACGCAGGATCAGGGGTTTCCAATTCAATTGTATAGAACGTGAAGGATGTGTGTTTTTGTTTTATTTTTATAGTTTTCTTATGTATGATATACACTGAAGATGGCATTTAATTTCATTGTACGAAGTGCAATGACAATAAAGTAAACTAACTAAAAATAAATGACCAAATCTTAAAGTCAGCTGCAGAAAGCACAGCATGAACAAAGGGAAAATTTCTGGGGAAACTGATAATCACAAATGCCATTGTATTCTATTTCTGGTCTAGACCAATTGTCCTATTCACTTTAATGTATCCTGAGTTTAATTGGAATAAAAGCACAGAATGCCTCTTCTGATGTTTTACCCACATCTACAAGCATTAAGAGGCCAGGTCATTGTTATTTACTTTTTAAAAAAATAAAACCCTCATATATAGTACTTGGTACAGTTTCGCTAAATTGATTTTTTTATGATACAAATATTTCTGTTTCGCTATACTGTTATCTGCAGAGCTCACACTCCACTCTGGCATCTGGTCAGATTAAAAAAAATGTCAGCAATGCTTTAAAGAAATAAAACATAATATTAACATTAACTGAGAGTAATTTGGGACAGCTATCAGCTGTAAATCCCTTCCAGCACTTTGAGTCTCCATTTAGGCCATGCTTCATATTAAATGATCAAAATATTAAAATTGCAACTTTCATCTGCAGGACACCTTTTTGTGAATCCATTTCTTTTCTTGATATTAATTTGAGCTGCAGTAGAGATCTCTTTGGAAAGGAGTGCAAATTGGTGGAAAGCATTTGCAAAAAGCTTTCCTATAATTAAGAGAAAATAATCCGTTTCTCAAAGAAAGCCGGTTTTCAAGAGAGAGATTCCCTTTCCCTTATTTTAGCCACTTGGGGGAAAAAAAGAGGACGCCAATTGGTCCTTTGTTGTACCGTGAGCCCATCCTATGTGCGGATATGCCCTTAATGAGGGCCTTCAGAAGGAGGAAGAAAATTGGTACATTCTGGTCAACGAAGATGAAATGTCTATTTTCATGGATGGACAAGTGTTTTGGTTACTATTGCTAAGGGAGAAGCAAAAACGAGTCAACATCCTTATGAGTCACGAGTCTTGAGAAGCTAAGCCAGATCTTCCAAAGAGGTTTGCTTGTTAGAAGAGACTTTCTCAATGGCAAACTCCCAAACCAAAGAGGCTGCTCTCCAAGAGGAAAAAAACAATGATTTTCTTATATACAGAGAGTGCTTTGGGGTCTCCATATTTATGGCAAAAATAAAAGGTGTATAAAATAAAAGGTGGACTAGAGGTAACATGATAGCAGTGTTCCAATATTTGAGAGGCTACCATAAAAAAGAGGGGGTCAACTTATTTTCCAAAGCACCAGAAGCAAGATAAGAAACAATGGATGGAAACTAATCCAGGAGAGAAGCAACTTGGAATTAAGGAGAAATTTCCTGACAGTGAGAACAATTAATCAGTGGAACAAATTGCCTCCAGCAGTTGTGGGGGCTCCATCACTGGGGGTTTTTAAGAAGACGGGACAGCCCCTTGTCTGAAATGGCATAAGGTTCTCCTGCTTGAGCAGGGCTTGGACTAGAAGACCTCCAATGCTTTTGTTTGGTTTCATTTTGTTTGTTTTACTGTTTTGTATTTTTTTTCTATGATAAAACAATACATTTAAAAAAATTGAAACTATGTTTGGGAATTTTTATTCCTCCATTTATTTCCCTAGGGGAAATGTTCTCTTCGCTGTAGTGACCTCTGCAAAACTTTTTTATAGGTGCTCTCCATATGGTCTGTATCCTGAGTGTGTTTTTAAAGTATTTGAAAATCTGGATTTTTCTGCAGTCCTTTGGTTCAGGTGAATGGTGAACCTCTTGTAGGGATTTTATATGTTAGTCTGAATGCTTTCTCTTTGAGATATAGAGGTTATTTTTAAAATTGTTTCTTTTTTAATGCTGCATGCCGCCCAAAGTTTTTACACAGGTAGATGGCATTCTAAATTGGACAAATAAAGCCATCTGAACCCATTGGTATCATTACAGTTGGCAGATAATAGTTAAATTTAGGAGAAATGTAAGGAAATGACACAGTGCAAAATCCTCCTGCTTATAATATAAAATCTGGATTTCCAATTGGAATAAAACAAGATTACAATCCATAAAACACCAGAGTAATCATGGAATAGAATCAGTCTGTTCCAGGCTCATTTGAGCCACACCACAAAACCACTGACAGAACCGATGAGCAGTGAAGCTGCACCCGAGACACAACTTTCACAACTGCAAGTCAGAACCCACTGATGTTCCCCCAGGGCACACAATCATCCTATAAAAACATGTCTCACTGTCATTTCCGCTAAAAAAAAGAGAGAGAGACAGATGCAGAGATAGCTTGTTCTTCACCTCTCTCAAAGCTCCAGGTAGATGTAAAAGAAGCGAGGAGATGTTTTCCAAGGAGAGAACATTAGTCACAGTGGGGTGCAGTTTGTTTAGTTATTTTGGACTGTCTCTACCACCTTAAAGATGGTTTCCACATCTTACTGAAAACTAATTGCCTCTGCTACTGTCAAGATTTCAGTTTATTTTTATTCTTTCCACTACTGGGGGAGGGGGGAATGATGGCTCAGCGGTTAAAACACTGAGCTTGTCAGCTGGAAAGCTGACAGCTCAGGTTCAAGACTGAGCGATGCATGACGGGGTGAGCTCCCATTCCTTGCTCCAGCTCTTGCCCACCTAGCCATTTGAAAGCAAGCAAATGCAAGTGGATAAATAGGTAACACTTTGGTGGGAGAGTAGGGAAAGTTCCATGGGCTTCAACGTATAGTCATACTGGCCACATGACCGCATAAACGTTTTCGGGCAACACTGGCTGCCTCAGCTAAGAAACGGAGATGAGCACCGTCCCCTAGAATCAGACATGACTGGACAGGGGAAACCTGTATTTTCCCACTACTAATTTTATTTCTTTGAGAGGCATTGAAAAGGAATGACAGTTCAGTAGCATGCTTTGCGTATGTCTCAAGCTTAATCCAAAATGTGTGTTCTACATTTTTTTTAAAAATGCATAGATTGGACTAATAGAAGAAAATAACTTGGGCATCTTTACTGGAGTGACTAATATCTGGCACAGCAAGCCAAAACTTCATACAGTGCAGGACCAGACATTTGCCTTCTCTGACAAATATTTATTTCAAAATGGTGCAAAGCTAGGCTGGTATAGGAAAAGCAGAAGGTGTGCTTAATACGCTCACAACCGAATACTACATGCAAAGAAAAAATTAAAACCCACAAATACTCACTATTGTCTGATCCCACTTGAGCAATGGTCATCAGCGACATCGATTTCGTTAATGGAGGAGAAACGGGACTTGTGGAGAAGCCAAAGGAGTGGGGCTGTGGTCTTTGGAGAATCTGTGAAATGCAGGATTGTTACACTAAAATCAGTCTTCTCAGACTGGTCAAACAGACAAACAGAGGAGAATATTTCCAGCTCAGGACTTAAATGTGGGGGTCCTTGGTGCTTTCTGAGCTTGGCTGTTTCCTTGCAGACGTTTCCTGGCTCAACTTGGTAACATCATCAGCGCTAGAAGAGAGTGCAGGTTGGAGAGGGAGGGAGGAGGAGGAGGAGGAGGAGGCAGCATTCCCTGAACTGAAGTTCAACATCTCTAGCTTCCTTGTCAGCACAATTTTTTTTTAAAAACCAACATCATTTAAATCTTTTTTTCAATCTACCTATGATGTGAAACCATCTTGCCAACCAGTTCTACTACAGCATGCCTGAAATATTAAAGAGGAAGGTATTTGTAAGTAAACAGCTTGCTTAACATAAATGAACCATGAAAAAAATCTATACTAACCCCCTCCCACCTCAAATGGATCTACAAGTTAAAGTCTTCTTTGAGTCAAACTCAACTTTTGGTAACTTCATAGAAATGTCCATGCAGTTTTCTGGATTGTAGCAAAATGGTTTGTCATTGCCATTTACACACACACACACACACAGAGCTCCATAAAGAACCATACTTTTTGTTTGTTTTTAACCATTAAGTCGTGTCCAACTCTTGATGACTATAAGCAAGTTCTGCTACTTTTTACTAATTATAAACTTGGTTGTTGTTGTTTTAAATTTTTCAATCTAGCCCACAGCTTTAGAATATCAATGGCCTTCCATCTAAGCAGGCTTGACCCTCCTTATGTTTTTCAAGATCAGCTTAGGTCAATTTGTTGCTGCCATAGCTGGATGATCCTAGAATGTGGTCCTTAAATACATTGTTAGATTTGTTTGACTCTCTTAGCATTGATCACAAAAGTGAAAGTGAAAATCAAGTTCAGGATCACTTGTAATGAAATTAAGAAAAGGAACTGTGCCTCCTGACATCGAGGGATGCAAGCTGCTGTTGCCCACACCTGGCTTTGTAGACCATGCAAATCAAAGCTAGGATACAGTATCCTTGGAATGACCTTTCTTCTTACCTGGCTTCTCATTTCTCCTAACTCTGATTCCTGTTCCTCTTCAGTGAGCGAGACCAGGGATCCTCGTTCATCATTTGCTAGGGGACTCTGCCGAAGATCTTTGGTGTTCATAGATGCTACATCAAGACTTGAGGATGGCTTAGTAGTATCGTCAGCCTCTCCAGAAAGACCTTCTAAGCTGTAACTGAAGACAAATGACAGGCATTAGGTTTCTCCCAGTTCTTGATAGGTCTGTCCATAAAGTCTTGTTGACTTAAGCAAGCTTGACAGGAGATTTTCAAGTAGTATTGCGCTGTTTATTATTTTGCTGTAAGCTGATCTACCTGGTTTCCTTGGTTAGTTAGCATGTTAGCACATTACTGCTGTTAAAATTAGAGACCCAGTCCACCTGCAATAGCTCCTTTGCAACTTTCTGTTGCTGCATTCTATCTATCTATATATATAGATAGATAAATGTGCAGACTCAAGGACTTTTCGTAAAGAGCCCTACTTTGTACTGAGTATAAATTTGGTCTTTCTCTTCATGAAAAAGATAGCTTCGTACAAAGATGCAAAGGAAAGATCAAGAGGTGCTTTATTAGTACTTTTAGCATGAGTTAATTGATTTTTTAAGGAAAGCTGTTTCTAATAAAGACTTGCTAAAAATGGATTCCAGTTAATGCTGAGCAGAGATATGCATTTTTTTTGGTCTTCTCACTGAATTTAATGAAAGAGATTTTGCTTTAGTAATTTTTTTCTAAAAGAAAGCATGTCAGAAACATTACCAAGTCTGGACTTTGGCATTTATGGGTTGTTTAATTGTAAGACTTCACCATGCAGCCCTTTTCGTTGTTCCTCCCTGTCTTTTCAGCTTTAGTTTAAAGTTTTGTTCTCCTTTGGGACTCTTTTGTCAACAAAATTATTGTTGTTGACTTGCCCTAGTTGGGAAAAAGCTGCGCATGGACATAGAACGTGTAAGAGAAAAATCTATGGTGCAATGTTTTTGTTCTGCTAGTTAAACAGAAGTCACGAAAATAGTAAGGCGGTCGAAATATGCTTGGCCATAAAGCCTTCATTGCTTATGTTGTCATTCCATGCGTATTTATGACACTTTCTGAATTTTCATACATTGGTTTTTACTTTCTTGCAATAATTGTTTTTAGCTTCATATAATATACTATCTATCATTCCTTGTGCCATTTATGATTAATTTTTAATCATAAAAATGATTAACTACTCGGGGCATAATTCCACCTCCTGTTCTTCCCGTACATAGCCCACAACGTTAAGTGGGAGGTTTTGCTCAGTTTGCATACTTGATAGAATAAGAACATGCACATGCTTTGTTAAGCATATTTCTCTCTAAATTTGGAGAGCCAAACTGATCCTAGTAAAAGAGGAACATGCCACTAATGAAGAGATTGCAGTGGAAGTAACAGAGTTATTTACTTGGTCACCAAAAAATGGCTTCCAGGTGACTAAGGAAATTTTTCTCCATAAAGATGACCTTCCCATCTAGTACCACTTTAACCAGTCTATGGTCTTAGCAAGTTGCACTGCAATCTATGTTAATTCCAGAAAGCCTAAACCCTGCTAATCGTGGCAGGAGGTCTTTTCCTGCTCTGAAGAACTGAGACCCATCTTCTTCAACTTGGTGATACAGAAGATTCTATTTAAGTTGTAGGCAGGGACCTTGTAAAGCTTAGTGTGACATTAAACAAGTCTCTGTGTTCCAGTTAAGTCATAAGGAAGGGCTGGAATGTGATGACCACAAATACCAGGCAGCCAAATTCTGGAAACCACCAAGTAAAAAAAACCCTTAATACAAAGAAACTGAATCAAAAAGGCACACCACCCAAGCCAGCAGATACACTGAGGATGCAATGAAACTACAGACATCACAAAAAAGCTGGCAATGGCAGATGCAGAAGTTCCCTTGGATGCTATGGCATACTCTACCTTCGACCATTAAAGTCAGCATCCATGGCATTGCACTGGACACCTGAGGGACACCAGCTCAAACTGGGAATAACAAAGGTAAGAGACAGCAAGAGGTCTGCCATTACTTGATTGTTCAGAGGGGCATATGTTAACCAACTTGGCTACCCTTGAAAGAATTATACCTCCTTCCCCCCCCCCCCCCAATAACTTTGTGCACGTACATTCCTACATAGTTCCATTTTTTTCTTTGATTAGTATTATTTCATGATTTTAAAAGCTAGTCTGTTAGGAAGCCCTAGCTATTGACTGAGCTTCTTGGTTACCCCAGAATATGCATCAATATACATTTCCAAAAAAAAAGGTTCCATCCATAGAAATGTTGATTGCTAGTGGAAAAGTTTGTAGGAATTGGAGCTCCTTTGGCAGAGACTAAAACCTCATATTCTAGTGGACCAGAAGATATGTGACTGAAATGAAGGCAGGCAAATTGCTAAAAGAACAAAGAGGCACCAATAGGGAAAACTGGGAAAGAATGAATGAGAGAGAGTCCACGAGGAATGAGTAAAATATGGAATTCATGAATAGAAAAATAAAACAGAAAGAAAGGGGAAGAGGAATAGAGTAGAGTAGAGTGGAGTGGAGTGGAGTGGAAGACTGGACTGGACTAGACTAGACTAGACTGGACTGGACTGGACTGGACTGGACTGGACTAGACTAGACTAGACTAGACTAGACTAGACTAGAATAGAATAGAATAGAATAGGAGTGTGGGGTAGAGTGGGATAGATAGGATAGGAATGGAAATTGGAATAGAATAATTTTCAAATATGTAGATCTGTACATGTGACCAGCAAATGTAGTAATGATTAGGCTACATGAAATTTTTTTTAAAACCTCTAGGTGGCATTTGGAGCAGACTTGTGCCGAAATACCAAATTAATCTTTCAGAAGTGACTTTCTTTTAGTTTTACATTAAATACAGTATCAGCTTCTCTCAATTTGGTTGCCAATGGATATGCTGGATTACAGCTCCCATCATCAATACTGCTTTTTTCCACAACATTTAAAAGCTCACACACAGCTTAAATATGTAAAACAGACATTTCAAGAGCAAAAACATAATTAATAACTAAGTTCTATCATTAGCTCCAGAAATATGTGGCTTTTTTGTTTTGTTTTGGTTTTTCTATTTTGTTTTGCAAAATCACCATTCAAGCATTGAATGTTCTATTAATTTTGGCAGGATTAGGCAGACTGAGGTTTTTGAAATATAAAAAGATTGTCTAAGGCTTTTTGCTTAAACATAAACTGGAGGCTGGAGGGAGAGAAAGAAACAAAAGAACTAGGAACAACCTTTTTTTTTTATTTCCAGGGAGGTGGTTAATTTCCCCCACCCCTTCTTTTTGGTTTGCTTATTATTTTCTTGATATTTGTTTGTTCTTTAAGGAAAATGTGTTCCTGGAGAAAAAAATCAGTTACATCAAAGATGTTAAGAATTTTGTTTATCGATTTCATTTCTTTCATGTCTGAATATTATGAAGTATTCATTTACTATTTCTTTCAATCTGAACTGGTTTCTTTTCATTAAACAAGACCAGTTTACTAAATAGAGATTTCTAGTAATTTCATTTGCAATGCAATGAACCTTCCAAACTATGAAGTGATTTAGAAGGATGGGAAGAAACTTCATACCTATGTGGTTCTGAGGTTTTCCCCATAGTTTAAGAGTTAACAAGTTATTCCTGATAATAAATTACAGCTAATCTGACCAACGAACAAGTATACTATCGTTTATGCTTACTGTTGAAACTAATGTAGCACTTATCCACAATCCTGTAGCGTAAATATATCATAGGACAGGACAGGACAGGACAGGACAGGACAGGACAGGACAGGGAAGGGAAGGGAAGGAGAATAGAATAGGAATGCAGAATAAAATACAGAATAGAATAGAATAGAATAGAATAGAATAGAATAGAATAGAATAGAATAGAATAGAATAGAATAG
>JANHFQ010001620.1:68717-80360 GCA_032468035.1 Aparallactus werneri
TACTTTCCCGTCAGCCCCTTTTTCTGACCTGCTCCTGTCTTCTTGCAGTTCTACACGCACGTGTGCTTTGATAACAGGCTCTAGTAGTTGTTCTGCCTCACTGCTGCCAGAGTCAGAAGGCATCTGATAACTGGCAGACGGCCCTGGCCTCATCTCTGCCTCAGATGCAGAGCCATCTTCCGAGCCTTCCCTAGAGTCGAAGCCTGGCCCAGGTGCTTCCCCATTCTCACTGTCCAACTCAGCTGCCAACTCTGCTGGCCTTGGCCGAGTCACAACAGAGAAGTCATCATTATGCTCTCTACACTGGACAAACCGTATCCAGAACATTGTATTCTGATTGAAGGAATCCATTTTAGAAAGGAAATATGTCCAGAAAACAGTACTCAAGAAGATAAGGATTCCGAAAATAACAACTTATGAAGAACAGCTGAAAATAATGCAAATGTTTAGCTAGGATAAAAGGCAGTAGGAAGACATGAAATGCTATCTTGATACCTAAAGAGCTGTCATGTAGATGAGGGCTGTCAAACTCGCGACCCGCAGCAACATTCCTGACCGGAAGGGGTTAAGAGGAGAAAAGTCCCAATACACCACTTGATGCCACTGTGACAATGCGAGTTTGACACCCCTGATGTAGATGGTGGGACAAAACTGTTAAGAGTGGTTCTATATGACAAGAATCAATTGTTCTAAGTAACAAGGAAGCAGATTTTGATCAGGAAAAATCTTTAAATTAGGAGTTGTCCAACAATGGAGTAGACTGCCATGGAACAGAGATGTTTAAACAAAAGCTAGGTAGCTATCTGTCTAAGATGCAGAAATAGAAACCACTTGTTCTTCAAGATCCCTTCCAATTCTTACTTTTATAATTCTATAAAATTTAGGAAATTCAAAAATATCAGCAAGCAAAGAATTTTAAAATTTGCTACTGTTACCAAAAGCCAAAGTCAGGAAAATATACTTCATATATTACTACATACCCAGTTTCCCCAAAAATACGCCCTACCCTGAAAGTAAGTCCTAGCTTGATTTTTACATGTGAGCCCAATATAAGCCCTACACCCCCCCCAAAAATAAACCTTAATTAAGATCTCACCCACTCGAGAGTGCACGGATTAAAATTAAGCTAGGGTAGGGATGGGGGTGGAGCTACCCTACTAATCTTTGGGCAGTTGTAGCCAGGCCTCGCACACTCTGACACCTTCCTTGCCGGCCCATTTCTTCTGCAGCTGGCAAGGCTGGCAAGGCTTTCCGGAAGGCCTCTGTAACTGATAACAAAGTTCCTTTATTGGCTGCAGAGGCCTTCAGGAAAGCCTTCCTTGACAGCTCCAGAAGTTCCTGAAAGCCTCTGAAAGCGAAAGGGAGACCGGGGGCAACGCGTGCAAGTGACGTTAGTCAGTGGATGACATCCTCTGAAAATAAGACCTGATGCCTTTTTTGGTGCAAATATATATAAGACGGGGTCTTATTTTGGGGGAAACATAGTATATTCAAAATTTCTCCACTACTTGAATACCAGTAGCTCATTATTTAAGGAGTTAAATTCTCTGAGACGAAGTAGAAAACTGAGAAACTCAAAGCAAAAGGTACTAACATATTTTAAAATTGTTCTTCATAATTTTCAATTTTCAAAAGTTTGGAAAAACTGTAAGATCAACCACTCCCTTGCTGTTCCTTATACATAAAAAGAAACTTATGGCTCCTGCTCTGCCACTTCACATCCCCAACAAAACAATGACCAGAATGAATGAAGCACACAATTTAGTATTTTCCAAATGTCATTGCCTAAACTTTGACATTTTTGTTTTTCTTTGCATACAATTAAACAGACACTTGCTTCAAATGCCTCCCAGACCAAGAGATGGACATTCTCCTTACAATTCTAATAGCCTCTAGTTAGAAGCACCTCCTGGCATTCTCCTCTTTGCACCATCTATGAAAATTTGAAGATGATGGGATGCTTGCTTTTCGTACAATGGTGAAAATCTTGAAATTCCCATGTGTCCACCAGCTGTACCACAAGCTGTGTTGCCTTCTGACTTCCTACTCTTGGGATGAGGTCACTTGCAAAAGAAGGAAGTTCTGATGGGAACCAATTGATGCATCTGGTACGTGGGCCCTGTCTTGGTCAGCCAACCTTTAGCCAAGCACCATGGCAGAACATCTCTGCAACCCAGCATGTTAATCAAGGAGACAATGGAGGGAAAAATTGCTTTGCAAATGTTCTTCCATCTGGCTTCAATCGTGAGCTCAAAATAATCACCTCCTCAAGAACTTCCTTTTCTTTTGTCAATTTTTATATTACCCAGATGTTACATAAAAATATTTCTCAGAACACAAGATCATGCCTGCCTCAAAGCTTATTAGTAGAACTTCTTCTTTTATTGGGGACGGGGTTCAAAACTGCATAAGAACAATAGTCAAAAAAACAAAGCCAGACGTTTATAGGCAAGAATTCTTCTTCTTCTCAGTGCCTCACCCTTTTCTTAGGCACTCCCTAGATTTGTACACAAGGCTAAAGGAATTGGAAAACAGCTTTTTCCCTCCAGACTTGCATCCAGAATAGATTTTCTTCTTGGGCAGAACTTCAGCAGTTTAGCTGTGATCAGAAAAGCAAGGGTGGCCCTTAGCTTGCCAGGATTCTCTTGACTTTTAAAGGATGCTGCTGCGTTGGGATGATGCAACCAGCATTGTCAAGACATCCAGAGAGTTCTGGATTGAGTAAAAGGTTAAACAGTTGAAATATTCAGATCCTTAGAAGATCCAGTGAGGAAAGTGACAGATTTATCAGAAGAGTCTGAAAACAGACTGCAGGAAATGACTTCAGACTACATGATTCATTGAGATGGGCCATGTCACAACATAAGCCCAATATAGTGAATGTTTAGTGTGAGAAAAGAAAAAATTCAGAAGGAGGTTTCTGGGATAACCAATGGGATCTTGCATTAAGACTTTGTCTTAAGCTGGGACTCAAAGCCAGAAGCAATCACATAAATATTGCTTTTCTGCTCTCTGAAACCATCTTGATCTTAACAGTTGAAAATCAATGCTACATATTTCTGCCATTTTGAACAAGAATTTGGACTTCAAAATCCATCATCATTAGCCACTCTCTTGCTAGCTGGGCACTAAAATAAAAAATACTGGTGGGGTCATTCTGCTGCTATAATGAATTACATTCTAGACTAGACTTCATTCTGATTAAATATTTCTAAGTTGTAGAAGGTCTCTCTCTTTAAAACCAGTATTTCATACTTAAGTCCTATATAAGTCTATACTGGCAAGATTCAATAGTCAGTGAGTTCATTTTATGACCTGCCTGCCCTGAATTTTACTGATTCTGGAGGACCGGAATGCAAAATCAACATATCTGTAACCCACCACAAAGGTAACTGCTATTTATTTTTTTCTTGCTTTGTATCAAAAGAAGTAAAGCAGCAAGGGAATCAACCAAACAGAGGCATTGGTCATTCCTATTATTATTTAATTACATTTATTATAGCCACCACTCTAATAAACCTTGGACAGCTTACCTATCTTGCTAAAACACTTGGCCAGCATTGTTGCCAAAGTTTGAAATCTAGACAGTGATATATTTCTTAAGCTGACTTTGTTTTCTGCCAGTATCACCAGAGGAGACAAACAGCTTAAGACTGTCATGCAGAAAAGCCAAATGACAAAAAAATACTAATGATACTATGGCTTTGCAGCGAAAGAAACAAACATCAGTAGAAGATCTTTGGTAGATCTACTGAGCCAATTTTCATCTTACCTTTTTAAAGTCCACCTCGTCCAGACCATCGTTGGAGGGAGGAAAGAGTTCAGAGTCACTCCCGGATCCTCTCTTAAGGACGCCTTGTAAGGAAGAGCCGTCGCCACTTAATCTGTCTTCTAGAAAATTATCATTTTCTGGAAGAAGACACATTTAAAACACAGGCATATAATCAGAGATTGAAAATCAAATCAGGTATTATGGAGATATGAATTGCAATGTGGTCTATCATGAACTTGAGGGCATCTCAAAATGTTGGAGAATCCCAGGGAAATGACATAATGACACCGAGTGGACTGGTAATTGGACTCCAGAACAGCATCTTTACTGTCCTTACCTGAAGATAGGAGTCCAGTTTAGAGTACAAGGCACAAGAGGTATAATGGTTCAGTCTACTGACGGAAAACCTGGGTAGATGTCATCAGAAGAGGAAACCAAGCAACTATCTATCCTGATGGATTGGACACCCTAGACTCAAAGGAGCCCTTGCCAGAGACATTTTAAATTCTTATAACTGCTTAATGTTTCCATAGCATTTTCAAGCTTTCACAGAAATTCTCATATAATATATCCATTCAGTATTTTTTCCATCAATCCTGCAGCACGTGTCAAATAATTTGCCAAAAAATATAATGAAAATGCAGTATAAATGTCTATATCCAGGACTTTTAAACTCCAAAAGGGGGGGAGAGAGATTAATTCTTTGGGTGACCTGCATAAAGTGTGCAAAACTTTCCATAATCTTTTTTCTTATTCCGCAGCTGTCACTTTTTTCATTATTATTCTACTTTCAGCCATTTTAAAGTGGTAGAAAAAAGAAACATGCCAAATATTATTAAGGAATTCCATTTTATTTTACGTATTCAGTTTCTGTATCTGCCCATCTCAGCCAAGTGACTATGGGCAGCTACAATCTTTCCACCTGCAAGACAATCCAGCCAATAAGATAGGTCTGTTCTGTTAGCCATGTTTATTTACTTATAAACCCATAATTGTTTTTATCCAGTATTTCTTCCATAAAATAAAGGTGTGCAAATAAGAACTCCGGTTCCAGTTTTGACCTGTGAATATCAATCTTCCAAGGAAGACTGAGCTGAAGATAGATGAACCACCAGTAAATTTTCCCCAGTATTCTTTCTCTCTTTAGCCTGAGTATGATGCTTAAGAGAAAGATTAAGCCTGGCTATGAAAAGGTTCTTACATACTCCAAGTATTTTAGGAGTAATTTGCACCTGCAGGAACAATTTCCCTTCCATTCCCTTCCCTTTATTGCCAATTTAAATCCTACATCGGTCCATCTTTTCTCACCCTTCTGGGGAAAAACTCTTGAAATAATTTTTGCATTAACTTTTTTTTGCTTGCATTAAAAAAATGCAAGAAATATGGATCCGTTCACCATATGCTTAACCTTTAACATTCACCACCTGCGTTTTACACCTTTTTATCAAGAGCAAAATGGCAAGCCAGTAGCTGAATTGTGGCAGGTAAAATTCCTACCTCTGTGGGCACTAGATCACATGGTATGCAAAGTTCAAGAAACAATGGTTTTTTAAAAAAAAATCTTGATCTCTCGTGGAACTCCTAGAAACTGTTCATAGAAAACAAGAGCCATCCTATACATCTGATGAAGTGATGAGCTGCAACTCACAAACACATATACCTTTTAATAAAATCTGTTAGTTGAGAAAAGTTTTGTCAGATGCCTAAAGTTTTGCACATTTACTACCCATTTCTATGACCAGGGCAACCAGCTTATTTTTATCAAATCAAGAAGACTAATTCTTTTTTTCATCAAGACTTTGGCTTCAAAGATTTCAGGCAGTCTATTATGAAATTTTTGCAAGACTCAATTGTCTGCAATAGATATACCAACATTTCTGAACCTTGGCAGCTTGAAGAATATTGGCTTCCGACTCCTAGAATTACCTAGCCAGGATGGTTGCTGGAGAATTCTGGGAACTGAAGTCCATACATTTGCAAACTGCTGAGATTGAGAAATAGTAGAATATATAATGTTAAAGAGAAAGGAAGAGGCATCAGATCTGGGAATGGCTAATATTCCACAAAGTAGCTACCATTATGTAAGGAGTCATTTCAACAGGTGTGACTTCTTTCTCCATCCTCATTGGCCTATATTTCTTTTCCATAAGAGAATTTTTAAAAGGGAGGGAAAGAGAGAGGGAAAACAGAAAAGCCAGAAATTGCACTGATCCAGCTGGCAATTTAACAGAGCATATCCTACTGCATTCCAGTCTGAAGGGCAAGCCAGCTCTGTACCGAAAGGGGGGGAAAAGCACAGTAACAACACACTGAAATGGAAAAATCACAAAGGAAGTTCCAGATTGGCCACTGGGCAGCACTAATTCTAGAAAATTAATCAATTGCTGAGTTGCAAATGCACAGTTGCAAATTTGGCAAAACATCTTCCATCTTTTCTCTCTCCTCTAATTATCTTAAAATTGGTAGACATCACATTACTAATCTAAAGGCTGGAAGATGGAGGCTTAAGTCCCCCCAAACAGCCTCCTCTACATACAACCACACAATTACTGGTAGTTGCATCTGATCTTGGCCTGGTTCAGCCATAACAACTTTTGTGGGTGTATTTTGCTAAGGGAACATGGAATAGCAAATTATTAATATTTATCCCTTTCCTTTCCTTGTCCTAGACAAGGAAATGTTTATTTCAGACCAAATCCTAGATCCAGGTTAACAGGGGAGCTGCTCAGCAAACCAAGATCAGGAAACTCTTAGAACCGATCCTGGCTTCCTCTTAACCTAGCATGTAAGAAGGTTCAAGCAATATAGGCCAGGTCATCCTTTCATAGCTGAAGAACCATAAGCATATGAAACAGTCCCAGTTTGAAGAGAGGCGTTACTGGCCTGGAGAATCAATTATTATATAAAATGAAGGAAAAGTGAGAAGTAAAAAAAGAAACTCAAGAAGATAGGAAAAAGTAAAATGTAATCAACAAGAAGAATATTAGGTGTATAGCTATCCTGTAACAGCTGAGGGTTTTCTAAACTCTTAGAAATATTCCCTCTTCTTTCTAGGGAAACATGATTTATTTTTCTGTTTACATTTGTTGTGTTCTACGTGTGCTCACATTGTGCAATCCAAGATTATTTTCACCTCTCCTGATGGCCTGATAAATCTCCAGAGGCACGAATGCCACTATAACAAAGCTGGAAGAATGACAAGTTCCCAACAGAGATGCCATTAACTTCCAGAAAAATCTGATTTATGGACTGACCTCTCTATAACCATTCCTTCAAAAAAAGAAAAGAAAGGAAACCATGGAGCTTTTTAAGGTACAATTAAGGGATCAGGGTGGAAATTGGACATGGAGCAAGTAGAAAGCATCTCCCTTGCTTGAACATTAAGCAAAATTAAGAAGTAAAATGACAGCATGTTATTCTATGCTCAGACATGGAAGCATTTGATCCTACCTACAATAGAGGAATGGTTGTGGAGATGATGGGATTTATAAAGATGACTAAATTAATTTCTTTAATTTTAGAGGAGAAAAAACAATATCTACATTTATGGCTGACTGGAAAACCCTTATGGATTTTTTGGATGAAAAAATGTACTTATGATTTGTAGTTTTGATGATTAGATGATGGAATTTTCAAAGATGGCTAAATTAGCTTATTTGAGCACAGAAAAAAATAATATCTACATTTATGGCTTACTTGAAACCCCTTATAGACATTTTTCATGAAACTGAAAAAAAGTGCACTGATGATTTGTGGTTTTGATGATTGGGGGAAGAAAACTGGATAACAGAGAAAAAAATAGCTCTTTTCTTATAATCATAACAGATAACTTTATACCTGTACTTATATTTGCTGCAAACTAAATTGGAAGCTCTTTCTTTGTATTCATTTCTGCATTTGTATTTTTTCTTTCTTCTTTCTTTCTTTACTACTTTTACTCTTTGCTGGTTTCTCTTAGTTTTTACTCTTTAAAAAATAAATATTATACTATACGTATATACAGCACATCTATCATCAAATTTATATTTAATTATATTATGTTTATTTTATGGAGAGAGGGGGAGGTAGGGAGGTTGGGAGGGAAGGAGAGAGGAATGGATGGATAGAGGGCGGGATGGAAAATGACAGAATGGTGGAACAGCCAGGATTTTTCTTGCAAATGCAATATCTTCTTTTTTTGGTTAATGCTAGGTTAAGAGGAAGTCATTGGTTGCAACAGAAACGGACCAACCAGCTTGTCATCTGAGCATGACATCATAGGCTGAGAGTGACTGGCCCAGCTTTCATTATCAGTATCATTATAAATAAAGCTTTTAGGATAAATCTTCACAAAGAACATGCTATAGAAAATATGAAATAAATTGCATATATTTTTAAAATGTCCCTCATAAGAAGGAACCAAGTCAGCAGACCAAGAATTAGGTTATAGAGAGGGCTAAGTTTTTTTTCTTTTTAATTAAAAAAGCAATCCCTAAATTTTCAGCATCATTTAGGGATATTACTCCCCAAGAGTAAGTAGTGAGGACAAATAAGTAAATGGAGACCCTAAAACACCTTATAATTAATTAATGGACATTGATGGACATTAAGATCATGGTTCCAATGTTTTTGGTAATATCTCTCTTACTGGAAAATAAATATTATAGTCTGATCAATCAGAATAGAGCTGGAAAGGGCCTTGGAGGTTTTCTAGTTCAGCCCTCTGCTCAAACAGGAGATGCTATACCATTTCAGACAAATGGTTGTCCAATCTCATTTTTAAAATCTCCCATGATCCACATGGGAAATCACACAAAGTTTAGTCCTACAGGTTGTGTCACTCTGGCTAGAATATCTTGCTGATTTAATTCTTTCTTATCTAATATCTAATATAAGGAAGTCTTCAATCGAATTATACACCACTGACACTCTGTCATGGGTCATTATTTTAAGGCACATCTGGAATGCAACCATCAAATCCTGATGCTCTCAGCTATAATTTAAAGCTATTCTCATGCTTTTCTGACTAGAAAAACAGATTTGATATTTCTGGATCAATATTCATTTTCCTCCAGTCTCTCGCATTCTCACACATACACAAACCTATCAAAATGATGCTCATGGTTTTCTTTGCTGTCCAAAGTAGCATCATACTTAGTTCTCTGGAAATTTGACCGTTTTCCTGAAATAGGCGCCTTCCAGATGTGCTGGGATGCAAATCCCAGAATTTGGAGTTACGGTACCTGCTGGAGAAAACTGAGGAACTACAGATCCAGCACATGGAAAGTCAACTCTCTCAGCAATGACTGCCTAATATTTATACATACATTTTGCTAAGAAAGGCACAGTAATTTAAATGTCTACAGAGATTCTCAATCATCCAGGTCATGGTTGTGCCAAATGTGCTTTTTCCCCCAAAGGCAACTGGACTTTCTTGGGTTTTTTCCTTTGAAAATGTTTCGCTTTTCATCCAAGAAGCTGAGGACTAAATCAATTATCCAAAAACTGAAGAAGCTTCTTGGATGAGAAGCAAAATGTTTGCAAAGCAAAAAAACCCAAGAAAGTTCATTTGCCTTGGAAACAGCACCTTTGGGATGGCCTTGGGATTTAAATTTCTTTAATCATTCTCTTCATCAATTTTCTGGCAGTCAACACTCATCTTGAATTATAATCTCAATCTACCTTTCTGGCTTTAAAATGAAAATGGGAGAAAGCTTTGTTTCAATGTTCAGAATATTCTCCAGGCTACAACACTCAGAACATAACTGAAAAAGAAAGAGTTGTTTTGTTCTGATCTTAGATCACACATCATTTGGAGCTTGGCAGGTTGCCACATCCTGAGTCTCCACTGATGTTCCCAGAGACAATGCCCCAACATCAACATTTCCATCCCTGGCGATTGGCTCTCCCTGAGACATCAGAGATTTGATTCTTAACTTAAGAAGCGAGATTTGAGGCGAGAAATGTTTGCCAAAGGCTTCAGATCAAGGAGGCAAAATTCTTTTACAATTTTGGAATCAAAATTCTCTTCTCCCTTGAGGGGCTACAGACGTATCCCATCCTTTCAGCACATCGCTTTGTCATCCACCACAACGTCCAGTCCATTGCTTTAAGGGTAGTCAGTCAGCCGATTACATCAAGCCTGCTGGGTTTTTAACTTGTTAACAGGTTCTAAGGTCTGAAAGTCACCAGTGTCATTTGGTGGTTGTTTTTAATCACAAAGCTGACTTAGAGCATTAGCATGCAAAGCAACTGGCTTCGGTTCCCCAGTAACGTACATTTGAACCAATCAAAAATTCACATAGAGGATGACTTTTTTTGCCTTGGCTGAATCATAGGGGAACCTCTGGCAAACATCTGAAGAGATGCAGGCCAATTCTTACATTCCAATTCAAACAAGCCCAAAGTTCTTATTCAGCTCTCCCTTCTCCCAAAAGCAGTCCAGATGTGCTGAGAACAAACTTCCCAAATTCCCAGCTAGCCTTTGAAAATTAGGGGACCTGAAATCCAACTCATCTGAAGGTTACAATGCTGAAGAAGGCTGATTTGTCCACTACAAGTGAGGGGGTGTGGTGGCCTAGCAGTTAAGACATTGGGTTTGTTGATCAGAAGATTGACAGTTCAAGACCCAAGCACAGCATGACAAGGTGAGTTCCCATTCCTGCCCCAGCTACTGCCTGCTTAGCAGTTCGAAAGCATGCAAATGCAAGTAGATCAATAGGTACCACACCACTGGGAAGCTAACAACGTTTCATGTGCCTCTGACATACAGTATGCTGGCCACATGACCACAGAAGTATCTTCAGACTACGCGGGTTCCTTCCATCAACTAAAAAATGAAGATGAGCACCCAAGGGACACAACTGGACAGGGGAATACCTTTATTTACAAGTAGTCTTCGACTTATGATCATTCATGTTTCTAAAGCGATGGTGGCATCGAAAAAAGGGATTTATTTTTCTTTTAAGTCTCCCACCCCCTACCCTCCAAAGCTGCCCATTCTGTCTCTGTGGGCAGAAAGTAAGCAAGAGATTGATGAAAATATGGGAGAAGCAGATCACAAGAATTGTGATTTGCACAACTTTATTTCAGTGACATTTTATAATACTCTTAGGATATGATACATTATCACAGGATGGGTAGGAGTTTGGGAGGTTGGGAGTCCAAAGTTATCCGAAGGGTGTTATATTGGAGAACCTCGATTGTGCTCTCCAAGAAGTCTAATCAGAAGCTTCCTCAACCCTATTCAGAGATTGTCTGCCTGCATTCCTCAAACACAACTCTCTTGTTTTTTGACATCTTGCACTGTCCAGAAAAAAACTGTTTCTCTTACCTGCAGAGTTGCAAGGATGCTTCTGCTCCAACAGTAAGGAATCTGGAGAAGGTTCAACAGGGCACCAGTTGTCACGGTTGATCTAAGGTAAAGGGAGAGAGGTGGCAAATTAACGGGAATCTTTCCATGCAGCCTCTGTATTCTCTTTTTCTGTTTCAGTTCTGCTTTTATTGTTTTGAATGCTCTTGTAATAATTATTATATCATGGTTTTAGACCATGTTTTATTTATTTTGCTGTTTTATTGGATTGTTTTCCACTTACTAAGAGGTGGGTGGCCATAAAAATGGAGTTGAGCACCCAACTGGACTGATCAATGAAATAAATTAATGAACTCTTATCTCAACTTGGAGACTTCAGAAGACTTCCAATGAATCAAGTAAATAGAATTGGGGTTTTTTTACATGGCATATTAATCGCCAAAAAGTGATAAGGAACCTCAGGACAAACAGTAATATTTGCTTCATTTCTTTTACGCTGAACTAAAAGCAGAATCAATACAATTCCTGTTCTGTTACACATTTCATTCAAACACATTATGTAGAAACCTAACTCTCTGGA